>NDGM011036405.1:0-11328 GCA_002564305.1 Octomys mimax
ACCAGGGATTGAACTCAGACCCTTGCGCTTGCCAGAGAAGTGCTTATTCTACTGAGCCATCTCTCTGGCCCCAGGTTTTTTTTTTTTTTTAACACCATTTATCAAAAAGACATCTGGCTTTCAATGAACATATTTGGTCCCCTTGTCAAATATAAGGTGACCTTGTGTTCGCAGCTGTGTCTGCATCTTCTAAACTGTTACGTTGATCCTCAGGTCTTTTTTTTGTCAGTACCATGCTGGTTTTATCACAGTAGCTTTATACTATAATTTCAAGTCAAGGATTGTGATGCCTGCTTCCTTGCCTTTGTTGCCCAGGATTGCTTTTGCTATTCTAGGTCACTTCTGTTTCCAAATGAATATTACGATTATTTTCTCTACATTTATGAGGTGTGTTAATGATATTTTCATTGAGAATGCAATAAAATCTGTGCAGCAGTTTTGGGGTATAAAGGGGTGTGTTTTCCCTCATTTTTCTTTCTATGAGTTTGTTGCTTGTGTACAGGAATATTATTGCCATTTGAGTATCAACGTTGTATATCACTAGAGTATTGAATTTAGATATTAAATCTATAAGTTTTTCATGGAGTTTTTTGGGGCCCTCTGTGTAAAGTATCTTATCATCTGCAACGAATGATAATTTAACTTCTTCTTTTCCTATCTTTATTCTTTTTATTTCTTTCTCTTGTCTAATTGCCCTGGCTAATGTTTCCAGAACTGTATTGAATAGGAGACATGATAACTGATATCCTTGTCTTATTCCTGATATTAAAGTGAAAAGTCTTCAGGTTTTTTACCATTTAATATGATTAGCTGTTGGTTTGTCATATATGACTTTTATAAGCTTGAGGTAAAGACCATATATTCTGATATTTGTACATTTTTTTTAATCATCAAAGGATGTCAGACATTGCCAAATACTTTTTCTGAATCTATTGTGATGATTGTGATTTTTGTCTTTGTTTCTGTTTATATGGCATATTAAAATTGATTTGCATATGCTGAACAATCCCTGCATCCCTGGGATAAATCGTACCTGGTCATGATTTTTAATATTCTTTTTTTTTCTTTTTTTTTTTGCAGAACCAGGGATTGAACTCAGGCCCTTGTGCTTGCCAGGCAAGTGCTTATTCCTCTGAGCCATCTCCCCAGCCCCTGATGTATAATATTCTTGATGATTTGCTGCATTCTTTTTGCCACTATCTTATTAAAGACTTTTTTTACATCAAAGTTCATTATGAAGATGGGCCTGTAGTTTTCTTTCTTGATTGTATTCTCCTATGGTTTTTAAATTTTTTTTTCATTGTAATAAGAAAAACAAGATAAAATAGCAATGAAACAGTTTCAAAACAGGTTAGTAGGACAATTACAATAATTAATAAATTGTATACTGTTGTCTTCATAGTAGCTATTCAGAGGGCAAGATGTAGACATGAAATTTTGTCTAAATAGTATTGGTGCAAAGCTTTTTTCTTATTGAATAAGAGAAAGTAGCTGTATATCTATCCTAATATATATACAGTGAATATATATATATACATATATATATACATATATATACATATATATATGTATATATATATATATTCACTACAAAACAGTCCTTTATTTATATCCCACTTTTTTGTTTTGCTTTGTCAGAGATGGATGTTCCACTGCTGTAAGAGAAGCTGTATTTGGAGAAGTTTTTACTTGATGCCAGTCCAAATATTGTAGCTTCTTCTACAATTTTGAAATCAGAGTAATATCTGCTTTCAGGAATGACTTCAGAAGTATTACTTACCCTGAAATTTTCTTAACAAGTCAGAATTAGTGGCATTAATTCTTCTCTAAATTTCTTGTCAAACTTAACAGTGTTTCTGTTAGGGGCTGGGCTTTACCTCATCAGTAAAATTTAAATAAACTTTCAATTTCATTGACTATAATTGGTTTATTTACAATTCTTATGTCTTCTTGATTTAGTTTTGGCAATTTGTATGTGAAGATCTGTCTCTTTCCTCTGTGTTTTACGTATTATTAGGATATAGGTTCTTATATTAGGTGTTGATCTCTTGGATTTCTGTATGATCCATAGTGATTTACCAATTTTCCCAATTGTTTGAATTTGTGGGTTTTCCCCCATGTTTTTTTTTTTTGTTTTGTTTTGTTTTTTGTGGAACCAGGTATTGAACTCAGACCCTGGCACTTGCCAGACAAGCACTTATTCCACTGAGCTATCTTCCCGGCCCTCCCCCATCTTTGTGATTAGATTGTTTAATGGTTTATCAATTTTATTTATTCTTTCAAAGAACCATTTTTTTATTCATTTGTCATTTTTATTGTTTTCTTAGTCTCAATTCCATTAAATTCCACTCTTATCTTTATAATTTCTTTCTTTGCATGAGCTTTGAATTCAATACATTCTTTTACTAGAAGTTTGAACTTCAACATTAGGTTGTTTATTTGAACTTCTGTTTTCCTGGTGTAGGGAAATATCTTATTTTCCCATTGATATTGAAATATAGCTTTTCGGAGTACAGCAATCTCAGTTGAAGACTGTGGGTTTGAAATACTTCACTCCAAGTTCTCTGAGGGTTTGTACTGAGAAGTTTGCTGTGTTCTGCATTTCTTTTCTTTTCTTTTTGAATGTATTTGGTTGTTGTAGGGTCTCACTATGCAGATCAGAATCATGGTGACCCTCTTACTTTCAACCTCCCTACCACTGGGATTAAGGAGTGCACTGCTATGCCCAGACTCTGGTCCCCTCAGCCCATGCTGAGGGCAGGGCTGGCATGGTATGTAATACCAGGGGTCAAACTGTGGCTCTCATGCTTACCTAAGCAGGCACTTTAGTCTTTTGACCTATCTCACTTACCTCTGATTTTCTTTATAGTTGATAGGTTTCCTTTCTCTTTTGCGGCTTTTTTTTTTTTTTTTTTTTTGTGCTCACTTTCTGGAATCTTGATTAATATATACTTTCCTGTACATTTATTTTGATCATGACTATTTGGAGTTCTATATGCTTAATTTATTTGTATGTCAAAATTTTTATCTATGTTTGGGAAGTTTTCTGCCATTATTTCTGTGAAGAGATTTTTAAAAATAGTTTTATGCTATCTCCAGCTTTCTCACTGTCTCCAATCAATTTTATGTTGTTCTTCCTTGTTTTGTCCTGTAGCTGTTGTATGATTTTTTATGGTCTCGTGTGACCTTTAAGACATCTTTTTTCCTGGTTGCCAGTCCCATTCCTGCCTTCTAGATCTGATAGCCTATTCTTGCCTTTGTTCAATGTGCCTGTGTATACTTTCAGTGTAGTTTCTAATCTCCTGTGTATCTGTTTGGATCTGTTTCATTGATTCAATTTCTTGTCTGTTTGGTATTCATGGTTGCCATCATTTTCCTGAGTTCCTTTATTTGTTTGTGTTTGCTTTGATATATTTTATTTTGACAGTAATTCCTTTTTTTGCATCTTAAAGATTATTTTTTCTATGGCCTCTTCCATTTATCTTTTCACTTCTGCTGCTACCATTTCAGAGAGTTCCATTTGTTGGCTTTCAGTTTCCTTTAACTCTTTGTGTCCTGGCCTTGTCTGAGTGGGCTGGATGCTTGGGCTTGCATTTTGCTTGTTTGTCTTATAATTTTCTATTTTTTGTTGTATTTTGTTTTATGTGTTTGTGGCTTTTTTATTTCTAGTGTTATGTAGCCTTATCACTGATATCAAGCTCTCCTAGCAGGTGTCTATTCTTGATGATGTTTCCTCTTCAGAACCAGCATCCCAAGGTGATAGAGAATGGAAGGAGCTTGCACTTACACTTTTCTCATTGGAACCACCATCTTGGGGACAATGGAGAAAAAGAAGTGCTGAATCATACTCTTCTTACTGCTACTGCAGTCCCAGGACAATGGAAGAAGAGCGGAGCATAAACTCAGACTCCTCTAGCTGGCATCACCATCCCAGAACAATGGAAAAATGGAAGAGCATGAATTTACTCTCCTCTCTCTGGCACCTCCCCCCCAGGAACAATGGGGGAAGGATGAAACATGGACTTACACTTTTCTCTCTGGTGCTATTTAGACATAATGAGTTATGCTTCCATAGACATGCATGTATCACTGTAACATGTCTTTAACTCTTTTGAGAAGATACTTGTAAGGATAATAGTTAGGTTTAGTGTAATTTCTATTTCTACTTATTTGAGGAATCATACTGATTTCCATAATGGTCATACTAATTTGTATTTGCGCCTAATATAAAGGTTCATTTTTTGGCAGCCTCTCCAGCATTTATTATTATTATTATTATCATTATTAACAGAGAAGCTGAGTTTCAAAACAGAATATATGCAACTAAAGACCCTGCTCTTACTTAAATAAATGAGACCCACATATGCAAACATTATATTGTTTCCTTAGTGTGGATTGATTTGAGTCTTTCCTTTTTTGGTAGATCAGCTAAGAGATTGTCCATTTTATTTCTTTTCCTTTTGAAGAATCAACTCTCTAATTCACTGATTCTTTGTATTTTTGTTTCAACTTTATTAATTTCTGTTATAATTTTTTTTCCTTCCACTGGCTCTGGCCTTAGGTTGTTCTTTTATTCCAGGAACTTGAGTTGCATCATCTATTCTTTGCCTTGATCTATTTTTATGATGTGGGCATTCACAGATATAAATTTTCCTCTTCCTTAATATTTAATTTTGAATTCTTATCTTTCAGCTCACCAGTTAAATAAACCTATATTTTATTCCCTTGATGTGTTATCTTGTTTTATAATATAAATTAATGTTTAATAAATTTCATACATTATGTAAGATAAATATTTTCTTCTCACCATATTTTTCACAAGAATTTGTATAAAATAGAAATTTTCCATTTCTTAAAGTATTGATAAAACTCAAAGTAGGGAGAGAAAATTCTTTTATCATTAATTTCCATAGATATTATTGTTCTATTCACTATTTAAATTTCTTCTGCCAGTTAAGATATTTTATTTATATTTTTAGAAATATGTCTTTTTGTGGGCTTTTTTATTTAGTGGCTTGTTCTTAATATTTTTATGATTTAAACATGCTTATTGTTTATGTCCTTTTTTAGCTTGCACTTGTTTATTCATGCCTCCTTTTTTATTGAGATATTTGTTCATCTTACCAGAAGCTTTATATTAATACCTCTTAAGGGCAAGTTTTTGTCTTCTTAATCTTTTGAAGTTGCTTCTTATTGCATTTCTTAGCTTTCATTCCTTTTAGTGTTCTTCTCTTTTTGGTGGAGGCCGCTTTGGGGGAATGCTTTTCTCTTTTGCTCTGTGCTAGTTCCTATGCTGCAGCAGGGCCACATTATTTTCAGTCTTTCTCATTATGACAGAAGGATTTGAATGCATAGATGGTCTTCTGTTTCTCAGGTCTTGATATATTGTGCTCTTTGGTATTTCAGTTCTTCGTGCTTTTCTTACAATGCCCCTTTTTTGTACTGGCAATCGAATTCACAACCTTGCACTTGCCAGGCAGGCACTGTGCTGCTGAGCTGTAGCTCCCGCCCACAATGTTCTTTTGAATGTTTATATTGTATTTTTTTTTTTTTAAGTTTCTGGACAGATGAGATTATTTCATTATCCTTTGTTACCGATTTTTTGATTTTGTGGCAAAAACATCAAACAATATAGTTTGTACAAACTTAGTTCTGTATAACTTATTCAGGGTCCATAAACTTATACAAGTTTATGAAAATTTTATTCTGAACTGAATACTTGTTTTCTGTTCATTGGTAGTTCAAATTTATAATACTAGTCAAATCCTTTTTCTTTGTTCACTTCATCTGTGAGATTTTGAGATCGGTGTGTTAAATTCCAAAACTTTATATTATTAATTATTTAATATTTTAATTTTACCACTTGAATGTACATATGCATATATGTGCTATGTTTCATGTCTTATATTTTATATTATTGACTTTCATTAATATATAATATCTTATGTTATACCTTATGATTCTTATTATCCTGAATTCTACCTTCATGTTATTAAAAGAACCGAGTTCTTTTGTAGGGTTTATATGGACCATTGGCTTTTATGACATTGTTATGACTTGGAATTTCTCTGCTATCTTATGTGTATTTAAGGACATTTTAAAAATTTTGTTTTACATTTTCTCACATTCTAAGTTACTGCTTGAGAAGTTCTGACCAATGCATCTATCTGTGTAAGCATGGTCACAATTAATACATAGAATATTTCTTTCACCCCAGAAAGTTCTTTCATACCCATCTCTAATCAATTCCTGTTCTGGCCCCCCAAAACTGTGAGGTGATTTATACACTATAGATCAGTTTTGCCTATTCTGGAACTTTAGGTAAATGGCATACCTATTTCTTCCAATTATCCTTGGCTTCTTTCTCCTCAGAAAAATCTATTTAGGTGTATCCTATGGTCATGGCATCCTTTCCATGAATGTATGATGTATATGATAATTACTGCTCTATGAAGGTACATTTAAAATTTTAAAACAGCCAGAAATCATAGTCAAATATATGAAACAAGGTAGGTGATTAAATTTACAAACTGTGATCATAATATATAGGAAGCATTTAAATAAAAACTATTTAAAAGATATTTTGTTATTCATCCCTCTTAAAGTACCACCTTCTTACTTCAGAAATACTTATCCCATCCCTTGTGCCATATTCTGGAGCCGTTATGCATTTGTCTTCTTTTGTGCATCTTTACAAGGTGGGATAAAAATGAGTAGCACTGCCAAGTGCCATGCAACAGAAAGGCAAGCTTGTAAAAGTGCTACGGCATGTCCTCATCCACCTTATTCACAGGATCTGGCACCATACAAATTCTGGCTTGTCCCCAGATTCAAAATGACCATGAAAGGTAAACATTTTGAATTGATTCAAGATACCAAGTCAGCCATACATGTGCAACAAGGATTATGAAAGAGGACTTCAAGAACTGTATCAGAAACTGGCAAGAATGAGGAGACAGATGTTTTCAAATTAAGGGAGAGAGTACTTTGAAAGGGATTAATGACAATGTGTCTAGTATATGTGATTCATGCATATTTGGAAGTCAAGAATTTTTGTCAAATATTTTCTAAATAATTTAGAAAGAGAACATAGACTTATGGTCAATAGTCTGGGTAGGCTTCAGTTCAGATCAGAGGTCAACTGTACTATCTTGTGACCAAGGCAAAACACTTAAATTCTATTAAGATTTATTAGCCTTAGGAGAATAAAACATACTAGGAAGGAAAGGATATTGTTAAGATCAATGAGATAATAATTGGAAAGAATCTGATATATAGTTGCTAAATAATATTTTATTGAATTCAATTAATATCATTACTTCAAAATTATTTCTGCTGCTTATGTGTTCATTATTTTATTACTTTTCAGGTGCATAGTCACTATGACTAGGTTGTAAGTATCTTCCTAAATTATTTAGAAATAGAGAAACTAGTAGCTTGAAATTAGAATATTAATTGCCACTTCATAGGTAAACATGTATAAATGTTTATCTGAAAACCAATTTATTTTAAAAATCAGACACTTAATGAATATACACTTCTTAGAGGAAGAAATACAAATGGCAAATAAATATATGAAAAATTGTTGAACATCATTGGCCACTCAAGAAATTCATCTTAAAACAACACTGACGTTCCATCTTACCCCAGAAAGAATGGCTACTATCAAGAGATGGCTCAGTAGAATAAACGCTTGCCTGGCAAGCGCAAGGGTCTGAGTTCAATCCCTGGTTCCGCAAAAAAAAAAAAAAGAAAGAAAAAAAAAACTAACCAATAACAAATACTTAACTGGGGGTGGGGGGAGGATAGGGAAAAAAGAACCCTTTTCCATTGTTGGTGGGACTGTGGATTGGTACAACCAATATGGAAATCAGTGTAGAGATTACTCAAAAAGCTAGGATTGGAGGTCCCATTCAAGTCAGCTATTCCCCTCCTAAGCATTTTTCCAGAATAATTGAAAATATCATATCACAGCATTATTCATGCACCCATTTTTATAGCAGTACAATTTGACATAGCTACATCTTGGAAACAACGCAAATGCCATCAACTGAGAAATGAATAAAGAAGATGTGGTATTTTTACACAATGTAGTATTATTCAGTCATTTAAAAGGTTAAATTTGAGAGGTTTATCAGTAAATGTATACAACTAGAGACCATACTCTTAAGTGAAGTAAATCAGACCCACATGTGCAGACATCGTATTGTCTCCTTAGTGTAAGAACTTGAGAGAGTAAATAAACTCCAAATGGCACAATAGAGTGAAAAGGAAATGAACCTGTTCAAAAGGAAGGAATTCCTGAGTTGAGAAGGACAGGAGAGGGAATGGGGGGAAAAGATATGTTGATGTATGTAAGCAGGATGGTTTGTACAACTGTTGTTATGGTTTGTGTCTAGTTGCATCCCCAAAGCCTCTTGCAGTCATGGGGCGGGAACTTCTAGAGTTTGAGATTAACTCATGATCCCCTGAGATTATGGATGTGAGTGCTACTGGGATTGTGGGTGTGAATACTACTCCCAGCCTTGGGCATACAGCCTGAATGCAATTTCAGCGAGACAGACTTCCTCTCTGTAGCCATTGTTGCTGCTCCTCCTCTCTTTGCTCTCTGCTCTCTGTCACCACCATGAAAGTTTGCTCTCTGCCATGTGCCACTCTGCCTTGGAGTCAACTGAGAATGGACTGAAAGCTCCAGTAACTGTGAGCTAAACAAACCTTTCTTTCCTTCATTTTGAGTGTCAGGTATTTGCCCAGCAACAAGAGAAGAGTAACTGTACTGTGGATTTCTGCTGATCTATGGGAAGGAGCAGTTAATGCTTAATTTGTTTTGCCTCATTTTTTCAATTCTTTTATCCTTTTCTCTTCTTAATTTCTTATATATTTCTTTCTTTCATCCAATTTTTCATGCATGTATCTGGTAATCTGAACAAGTAATTTGAGGACAACCCTGTACCATAGAACAAGTACTATCAAATTCATATTATTTTGTTTAGTGAAATTCTGTGTCATTCATATGGTTTTCTTTGTTACAATTTTTATTCTCTTTAAAAATAAAAAAATTAGGCATCTAAGAGCTATTGTTTATACTACTAATTTGCTTACTAAATCTTCTCTCCATGAACAGTATTTACAGTGATAACTCTGTCTTGTCTTTGTCCAATGGATTGCTGATGAGGGGGTAATAAATCACGTAACTTTTACCACTTTGCTGAATTGAATTGTTCACATGGGACCAGTTTTTCACTTGTTGTGGAAAGTAATATTTCTTCTTTGGCAAAAGAGTTATTAAAAATAAATGAGAACATCATTGGAGTCATTTTTATTTGATGTCACAAGCCTCTGTTGGTTTTTCTCCAGCCCAAAATACTCCTCCACCCACCAGGCAATCAATAATTTGCTTTGATATTAATAAAATAATAAAATATAAATGTTAATACTTTTAGCACCTACTATGTGCCACACATTATTCAAAGAGCACTTTATATACATAATTTTGTGTAATTACTGAAAAGCCCTATACAGCAGGCACACTAACCTTCCTGCCTTCACAAGAAACAACAAAGGATAGAAAGATGCAATGATTCATTCAAAGTTAGACAATTTACATGGCAGCCTAGATTTATTGATAATAATAGCTAATATATATTGATAAATTACTATATGCCAGGCACTAAGTGAATTCCATTTCTAAGTAATGTTATCATCATGACAATCCTATGAAAGAGGTGCTTTTATCTTACCTGAGACTGAGGCAAGGAGGGATGAAAGTCTATGTAACATACCCAACACGTGAAGGATCCAGAAGCAGGCTGGGTCTAGAGCCTGTTCTATGTTAGCTCTGAATCTTATCTTTGAACTAGATGCAAATATTTATCAAACTGTTATTAATGCAGGCTCAGCATTCTGGAGACTATAGAGAAAACATAGCTTTGTGGTCTTTATTCAGTGGACTTATTGCCTCATGAGAGAAGCAAAAGGAGACAAAATCATTGGGGGATGGTGGTAGTGCTGAAATCTTAGCTACTAAAAATTAGAACTTTTATAAACTAAAAATAAAGATGGGTTTAGAGAGCAGAGAGAACATATACTAGATTATTTAGTGATGTATGAGTGAGCCAGGTATGGCTAGACCTATACCCTACATATTATGAGTAAAAAGCAAGAAACTGGAAAAAGGATATTCTGTAATGTAAAAACAATTTGGTTCAAATGTAAAGGTTAAAATTAACATATCTTGACATTTTTATTCATTGGGGAAAAAAAGTAATATCTTAATATCTTTATATTCCCTTCTGGTGAGATTAAGTTAATTATTTTTAAGTTTTAAGAACATCTTCCAATCCTTCATTCCATCAGGGCAAAAATGTTTCATGTCCCATGCCATTAATACAAAAGCTAATTTCCTTTGCCTATAATTTTGGCAATAGTTTCCTTCACATAATGATGGGAAGAATAAAAATTCCTTATGACACTTCAAATGTAAATTTGATAAGAATGACATCTCCTTATATACATTTATGTGTTTTGGATCAAAGACATTTTTTGGTAGCGTGAAATAGAATTAGCAGGTTGGTTTTAATGGAGAGTCTATCTGTTTTTAACAATTTTTAAGAGCAGAGCTTTCTTCTAACAATAGCAGTAAATTAATTTAATAATAGACTAACTCAGCATGTTGAAAATGGAACCAACTCTCTTACCCTTCAAACCTTTTCCTTCTCCCATGCTGTATATCTCAGTCCACTGCACCTGCAGTTGTCCACTTCTGAAAGTTACCCGTCTCTCTCCGCTTCACTCTCTAGACCTGCCGGACTCTAAGCCTGCACAGCTCTTCCTCCTCGATTCCTGAATACCCTAAACACTAGAGCCAAACCTGCCCCTCCTTTCTCACTTTCAAATCCATCAACCACTGGAGCTGAACCTGCTCTTCTTACTCCTCTACAATGTTTCCCTTGCTTTTCTCAGCCCAACTCAGAAATATTTATCAAAATATGCTACAGGGCTCCTGGAGGTAAAGCGGGCTAAAGATGGGGAGGGACATTTAGAACACAGACTGCTCATTCCCCTCTCCCCCTCCTTTGCCTCCCACTCTTCTTCCTCCTTCCTTTCCTTCTTCCCCTCCCCTTCTTCCTCTACTTCTTTCATTGAATTGTCTGTTTACATGAATTCAGCAAAATAGTCCAATAGAGTTCAGTAGTCCACACACCTACAGTATTTAAATGGAAATGGAATACACATTTCTGAGAAAAACTAAACAAAAAAGGAGACATAAATGAAGGACCATTTTGTATCTGTATATACAAAATATGATAGATATACAGCTACTTTCTC
>NDGM011036417.1:0-13015 GCA_002564305.1 Octomys mimax
CTTTGCTGAGCTTGTTCCAAGTAGGTGCTTTAGACCACTGAGCCATCTCGCCAGCCCTTGACTCAAGATATTTACAAGAGAGAAGTAGAGCAGCATACCATATGTGCACATGTGTACCCATGTCAGTCAGCAGAATTTTGGAATAATACAAAGACTAATAAAGACTAAAAATAAAGAACTGATAAAGACTAAAAACATCGAAGCGCCAAATCTACAGAGTTCCAGAAGGATCAGGTAAGGGTGGAGTTAAGCAGGAAGTGCTTAGTGGCAAGGTACTATTCTGTGTTCCATCCTGATGAGTGCAGGGAATTCCTAAAAGGGAGGTACTATGCCCGTCCATGCTGCTATGACACAGCACAGGTTATTGCTACAGCTTTAGGAAAAGCCTGTGGCTCCCAGAGTGCCAAGGCCATTGATCTACACCAGTGTTACCTACATGGCCAAATGCCAGCACTCTTTACCCTATGCCCTCTTCCATGCTCTTCACTACCCTTTGCTCTGGTCCTTTTCTTTCTTTTTTTTTTTTTTTTTTTTGCGGAACCAGGGATCGAACTCAGGACTTGAGCTTGCCAGGGAAGCGCTTATTCCACTGAGCCATCTCCCTGGCCCTTCTGGTCCTTTTAGAAAGTGCCTGAGGTACAGCAAAAGCTCAGCCTCTTAGCAACCTCACACATGGAATGTGCTCTCTGCCAGTGTGTGCAGTCCAATGCACACTGATGATCCTGTCCTTGGCTACTCTTCGAGGATGTCAACCAGGCTTGTAGTCAGCTCAGAGATGTGGCTTTACTTCTAGTACTTGCTAGTGTGATCTGGGTTTCAACTAGGCCCCTCAGCTTTCCACTCCCTTGTCATCCACTCAAGGTGCCCCTGATCCCTCCATCTTGAGCCAGCACTCAGCATCTGGATAGTCTCCTGAGCTTTGGTGCCCCTGGCATCTTTGATGAGCCCTTCTCCAACACATTGTGATGTTTCTGGCCTGGTACTGGACTCTCAGGTATGGCGAGGCAAGTTGCTTGGAGATGGTAGTAAGCCTTCACCATGGATGCAGGTGTTTTACAGCACCAACACCATGATATCCTTTGTGAAAATCTCCATCTGTTGCAACAGTGTGTAGCCAGAAGTTACCATTGGCCAGTGCTCCTTATGTACCAAGGAGGGAAGGTCCTCACATGGTTTTGGGTCAGTCACTACAACATCCTCCAGGATGAAATCACTCCACTAGTAGAGGGAACAGCCCCGCTCCACTTGCTCCAAATCTAGTTCAAGCTCATATGACCTTCTGGGTGGAGTCAGGCTGAGAGTTTCAGTACGAATGTACAAAGTCAGTTTGAAAAGTGATAGATCAGAGTTCTAGCCCCATTAATGCTTTGTCCTTAAACTCTATCCTTTCAGGCTCAATAAAACTCTTTGGGGTTGGTTCTGGGCCTTTTGCTGTATGGTACGGAACTCAAGACACTGCTGGTCCTTAAAAAATAACCACAAAGCCACAGTGATACCAATCAAGAAAGGATGTGAGACTGTTTAAGAAAATAAATTCACCCAGGGTAATGGAGATGAGTCTCCATCCTTAGAACGTCCTCAGACACTGGAAAGCCTCCCCCTTGGACAAGAAGTAAGGGCTGGGAGGGGGCAGAAGCAATGGTTTGAAAAGGTCAGTGCTCCCTCACTGCCTTTTTTGGTTGGAATAATAGCATCCTACATTTCTGTGAGGTAACATAGTCATTACAATGCACTTGTTAGAGATACAAATGACTCAAAGACATGAGGACTTTTCTCCATGCAGTGACATATTATATTTGGGGGTTTTCCTACAATGGCCTTTGGAGGGAACATGTGGCAACTTATGGGCTGTAATGGGAAATAAAATGATGTGTGTGTGTGTGTGTGTGTGTGTGTGTAAAATACTTCAAAGTGCTCTGATAAAATGACTTCCAACCAAATTATGAAAACCTAGGTGATAGCTACTACTAAGCACATGGTTGGCACCAAGTTTACATATCCTCATGGCCTTGGGATATTCTGGAAATGATCCAGCTAGAAGTACTGAGTCAAGGGCTGGCCTGAAACCCTGCAGAGCACAGCACCAGTGTCCCAGGTGGTCCTTTTCAGCAACTGGTACCAGCAGAGGACAAAGGGCCTTGAGTCAGTGTCAAAAGTACAGTCCATCTCCATTTCTGCAGAGGCATAAGTCTGAGAGATTTTGTTGTAAACAAAATCTCTTTTGTTTACAACAAAATCTCAATCTCAGGATGCCAACATGGCACAGTGCACAGAAAATAAAGACAGCATGAACTTTATCTGCCAATAGTGGACATGTGTAGCTTTCATCATGAAGTTATTCTTTGAGAGGATCAACAATTATCTCTACAGATTATCTCCATAAAAACTAATAAATTCTGAAATTATAGCTAACTACTTACAAGCAACATCATAGATTATATATACTAGATATATACAAAAACTTTATATATAGCTATTCATTTAGTCTTTGAAATAACTAGAGGAAAGACTTGACAGGCAGGTAGATAAATTTTTTAGCCCCATTCACTTTCATTCATCCATTCCTTTATTCATCCAGCAGATATTTACTGGGCCCTAGTGTACAGCAAACACAGGACTAAAAGTATAGTTGTGACTAAGACATATATGGACTCAATATATATATATATATATATATATATATATATATATATATATATATATATATTTTGGCGGCCTGAAGACGCCTTGAGGGCATTTCTGGTTTCCTGTGAAAAACTGGGTTCGAACCAGAGCATCTTGAGCCTGACTGCTTTGTTTAAGCAGGCACTTAAATAACTAAGCTAATGGGCAGGCGCCCCTGGACTCAGTATTTATGGGATAAAAGTCTTGTCCTAAATAGTTAGGTGACTCTGGTCAAGTTCTGTGCTTTTCGACTGAGACCCTTAAAAGATAAAGTTGATTCTCCAAGGTTTTTTTTTTTTTTTTTACTTTAACCCATTCTGTTTATTTCAAAATTGTAGCAACAGTCAGATGTGATAAGCCATGTAAAAAGGGGCTTTAGGTAGCTCCTAACACAGAGTAAATGCTCACTAAATGTTGGCTATTATTACTGGCATTAAATGACATGCAAATGCAAAGTAGTTCAGTAGCCAAATCTAGTGGCCAGAGACATGTGATTGGCCTGGACACAAGCCCATTTTTCTCATGTCACCCATTGGATACTTGTCACTTGGCAAGCATGTTTCCTACCCTTAATAGAAATGTAAAGGTCCTTAGCCTCCTTGCATGACAGCTAGGAGCAACTGCTGACAAAGGGCTGCAAACAAAGAGGCTCAGGGTCACAGACCTTTATAAAGAACAAAGCCTCTTCCCAGAAAGAAGGCAGGTCCTGCATCTCTGTTTCAGGATTAGGCTCAAGGGAAGGGAGGGAATAGGATTTAGGTGGGATTATGGCCACCACCCTGAGGACAGAGGGTTATTTCTACCCTATAACTGACATTTGGACCATGACCGACTTGCTTACAACCTTCCCAGACCATTAGGTGGCACATTCAGCAATCCCATATGGAGAAGGGTGTGTGGCAGCTAATGTGCTGTCTGTGCAGGCTGGGCAGCTCCAGGGGTCATGGCGCACTGATGAAAAGACACTGAGTTTTCTGCCTGGGGCTCACACAGACACCCCAGCAGGGATCCTGGGGAAGCGACAGACTAGTCACCTATGTGCCAGGCACATCCTGATTCACCAATGACTGCCTTATTGAAAAGTGGCATCTTCCACCCAACTGGTTCACTGTCTAACTACTTAGTACAATATGAGTGTATCTTATTTATTAATTTGTTTACTTGCATACCATTTGTCTCCAGTTGAATGTAGGCTCTAAGAAGATAGGAACCTTATAAGCAGCATATCACTGACACTTAAGAAATGTTTGTTCAATTAAGTGAATGAATGATTTCACCTCTGCACAATAATCCTGCAACACAGGCATTATTAACACATGCATTATCTATTACAGAGATAAGAAAACCAAGTTTCATCTAGGGTACGTAAGATGCCAAGAAGGCCAGAACCAAGTGGTGGTGCTGGAGGTGAAGGAACCTTATACCTTCTCACTGAAGCCTCCCAGTGTCTCCAGATCTGGCATGGTCATCTTTAGAACACCTATAGCCAGCACAGACATAAACTTCCAACATTTCCTCAGTGTCCCTCCCCCAACAGTCACTTAAACTTTGTGCTTGATATCCTCACTTATGAAGGACAGGGGCTTCTCTGGAGACAGCCCATGCTGGGGTCAGGAGGCCTGGGCTCCGCCCTGTAACTTGCTGCCATTCCAGGCAGATCGGGGTAAGTCCCCTCCTAGCCTGAGGGTAAGTCCCCTCAGGACATCTTGGCCATGTCCTGAGGATGGCTAGTGCCCTAGGAAGACCGAGGAGGTGCTTAGGAAGCACACAGAGGCCTTGGCCTGCCATTTGGGGTAGAACTGGTCTACAACTGGTCAGCACGGGGCAGAGTTCTGGTGACATCAGACAAGTAACCCTGGCCTTCACTTCTCTCTTTCCAAGATCCTTGTCCTATGACTTAACCCAACAAGCAGAGAAAAATCCATCTCTAAAGTTTGGAGCTTCGTTTCAACCCAAAGCTACTTACAACAATCATGTTTTGATTTTTGGAGCCAGAGGTAATGCTAGACACTCAAGTGTGGCTGGAATGTTTTTATCAGCTCCAGCAAATCAACCTACCACAGAGGGACATCCGGACGCTCAGCTCAGACAAAGCAGAGGTCTGATTCAGTGGGAGAGGCTTGACCAAAAGTCTTACAGTTTGTCTTTGCTGTCAGTCACATGATCTGGTGAAAACCCACAGGAAGTTCAGCAAGCAGATGTAGGGCACAACTGTAATAATTTTACTACCACAAAGGTTAGATGGAGATTTTTAGCTTCCACCTACAGATTATATACAGATAGAATCAGAAACTCTAGCAAGCATCTGGCACCACTCCAGAAAGTTTAATATAATTTAAAATCAAATAGCCATACAGCACTTTAAATGAAATTTTAAAGCCCATGTTAAGACAATGAAGAGACAATGGAAGTGAGGTAGTCCACTGCTGGCAGCGGTTGAGGAACAGGGTGAGTGGGTCGGCCCTGTCCACAGGGTCTAATGCGTCTGTGGTAGGCAGTCCTGCTCAGATGGAAAAAGCAGCTTGGGGAGGCCATGGTCACACGGCAAAGGAAGCCTTAGGTCCATTTAAAATGCAGGACTGGATTACAGAATGTAGAGATTATATAGAGGATCACTGTCTGCTTTGGTCCTTCCATTAACTAAATGCTGGTGAGTATTAACTACCTATGAGGCACTGTGCTGAGGGCTACAGAGAAAGAATGAAGCTTCTTGCTCAAACTGGAGTAGGGCTCAGAGGGAGGAAGAGGAACACTGTGTAAGATGGAAAGAGAAGGTGCCCAAGGGGTGATCCCCTAGACCCCTGGTTTATGCTGGGGCCAGGGAGTTTTAGGTATGCTTGGAGAGCAGACTGGGGAGAGGGACGCCGAGTTGACCAATCCAGAAATGGCTGTAGCATCAAATCCACTGAGTGCCTGGCTCAGTTGAAGCACAGATTCTACCACGTGTCATGGAATAAATGGATCAAATATTGTAACCACTATCAAAAAAGAAGACAAGGGCTGCTGTATGAGCAACAACAGTGCTGAATATGGATTAGGCCTATTTTGAGTTTCTTTTCATTTTTTTTGCAATGCTGGAGATGAAACACAGGGTTTCATTGTGCTAGGCAAGTATTCTACCATTGACCTACACCCCAGCCCTTCCAACATAATGAGACTTCTTTACGTTGCGTAGGCTGTTGCTAACTCCTTGAGAGCCCCTTACCCTGCCCTCTTAGGTAGCTCCTGGGTAGTATGTGACCACAGTCACATACCATCATGCCTGATTGTGAATTCACTTTAAAATGAATGAAGAACTAAATCAAAATTATAAAAAAAAATAGAGGCCGGCGAGAGCTTAGTGGACTAAAGTGCCTGCTTATGCAAGCTTAGGCAAGTGCACGGACTGCAGTTCCGTCCCAGAGATGCCCCACCAGCCTCGCCCCAGGGCAGGCTGAGCCCACCACCTAGTGGTGGTGCATGCCTGTAACTGGCAGTTCTGGGGAGCTGAAAACAGGAGGAGCATCATGAGTCCGAGCTGCATCATGAAACCCTGTAACAACCAAATACATTAAAAAAGAATAAACAAAATTATAAAAAATTATGAACAGTTATTTTTTAGGAGTTGCAAAGTAAAGAATACAAAGCTAAAATTAATCCCTGGCGTGATGTGCCCTGCTGAACCCACCCCCGGGGCACGCTGAGACAGGAATTGAGATGGGGCATGGTGGCACATGTCTGTAATCCCTGCACTTTGGAGGCTGAAAACAGGAGAATCACCATGAGTCTGATCTGTGTAGGGAGACCCTGTAGATACTGTACTAAATACATAAAAAAAAAGCAGCTAAAATTAAGAAGTTCATAATAAGACTGGCTTAGGAGACAGTGAAAACATATCGCATATTCAGAAATGCAGTGGCTGGCCATGCACACAGCCCCCATGGGCTGTCTGAGAAGTCACCGCAAGTGCTGTAGCCATGGGCTAGTAGACAAGATCCTGAAGGCTCGGGCCACCTGGAACTCAGAAAACAATTCTGCCACTTTTCAAAATTGACTAATGACCTTAATGGTTTCCATATCTGGGGACAAAAAGACTTACAAAAATATGAAGGATATAGTATAAGGATAAAACTGACTCATGTGATGAATGCTCTACACACTTACCATCGTATCACCAGCCAGAATTTGAAGCTCATGCTAATCTGAAGCCTGAGCAAACATCCCTTTCAGGCCCTTCCCTCCGCAGGGGAGGGGCCGATGGGAAGAAGACTTTGTCTTCAGTTTTCAAAGTTGCTCTCTTTCTAGGGTCCCCTGGGCAGCCTGAGACAAGGAAAATCAGGCCTTTCTACTATAGGGAAATCTGTGGGAGGACTTGATCATTGCAAGGACCCCAACAAGCTCCAGGGCTGATGGCTTATATGACCAGCAACTGGAGATGAAGCTGAGAAAAGGGAGTGCAAGGAGATGCCTTGCTGGATGAAGCTGTTCATCCAGTGACCCTGGAGCAGAGAACTGGTCAAGGGTAGACAATTATGAATTCTCTAGCACTGGGTACAGTGGTGCACACCAGCAATGCCAGCTACTTGGGAGGCTAAGACAAGAAGATCACAGGTTCTAACCCAGCCAGGCAATTTAGCAAGACCCTATTTCAAAACCAAAACTAAAAAAAAAAAAAAGACTAGGGATATAACTCAGCACTCCCTAGGTTCAGTCCCTAGTACTGAGGAACTTCCAGGTGCCAGGAGCAGGTATGCAGGAATTCTGCATTTCTATGAGACTAACTTCTAACCAGAATACCAGTTCCATGAGGGCAAATTTTTTTTTTTTTAACTAGACATGAATGTGTTCCCTGGTGCTTAGAATACCGCCGGAAGCTTAACAGGTATTTACTGAGCAAATGAGTGGCCAAAATCTACACCATAAAAGGGGTAGAAATATTTATGAACAAACTCAAAAGTTATATACAAAATAAAGTTTAGAAAACTGGTACCACACATGCGGTGAAATAGTGAAACAAACACCCAAAGTTATTTAGGACCAAATGAGTCATATTAAGTTCATGGCACTTAAATAAGTAAATAAGCTGTGCTGTTTGGAATTTGAGGGGCAAGTCTTTAGCTTATCAAATGAATTTATTTCTCAAACTGCTTACTATCCAACTATTACCCTACCACTGCGACAGTATCATTTGCCTAGCAAAGTCCAGCTCACAGATAATGTGAGCTGATATACAAGGTCACTGTCATATTTCACACATGTCTAACTGTGGAAAGGAAATTTCTCAACACATAGATGAGTTTTATTAGGGATGATCACAATACACACCGAATATTTAAATAAAAATTTACTGCAGTGAAAGAAACATGGCCATTAACCTCCCTCAAAATATATCTTCCTCACTTGAACACATGTATCTTGCTGTTACTCCCATTTTTAAAAAAATAGTTCTTTCCTGTGTTGTTGCAGGTGTGATCAAAGCTATAGTTAATGCTGCTACCAAGTGTCTCTCAGCAGAATGGCAGGCTTGTGGAAACATTATGGTGGGTCCTTGTCCACCCTATTCACTGGATCTGTTAGCAGGACACTTCTTGCTCTTCCCTAAAATCCAAATGGGTATGAAAGGTAAACACTTTGAATTGATTCAGGATAGGGAGGCAGCCATGAGGGAGGCAACCACGACAGAGCACCTGAAGATCTAAAGAGGCCTCCCAGAATGGCTTCACAGAGTGGCAAGAATACTGGAGTGTGTTCAAAGCACAGAGAGTACTTTGAGGGGAATTAATAGCAATGTGCCTTTCACTGTAAAAAATTTAAAAAACTATAAGCATTCCCTATATTTTTCAATCACATCTCATAGGGAATTATGGATTAGAATGATGGCTAACATGCCAATAAAGAAGTTTTGTTTTCAACAAGCCCTTTACCTTTGAGACTTGTCAATGTTACAGCATGCAAGAGGTAAAAGCATATGGCCTCAAAATGTAAGTTAAGCCCTACCTACTATACCATAATCTCTCCTTTTTTTTTTTTTCTCCAGACTAAGAGTAGATGATGAAAAGATGAAGGAAGATTCTGCATCTTGTTTACATGAATTTTGGAAAATAAGGACTTTATGAGGTCCTAGATGTCTGTGCTGAGAGTTTCATGTGAAACAACTTATGTAGGATGTGAGGTCAATGCAGACCAAAGGCTTAATTGGCATCCTCCAGTCAGATGGGCATGCCATGGAGTGAGAAGCTGTGTGGGGGATGTTATCAGGCTCCAGTATGTCAAAGAGATGTCTGGAAAGAGAATTTCAATTGAGACAGATATGGAGCTAAGAAGTTGTCTTCACTTTTTTTAAAAAAAAATAATTTAAAAGATTTATTTATTTATTTGGTACAGGGTTTGCTGCACAGCTTAGACTCATAGTGATTCTCCTTTTCAGCCTCCCCAGTGCTGGGATTACAGGCATGTGCCACCATGCCTGGTTTTGGTGGCTGGCTTGGCACAGGGCCGACACAGCATGCTGTATCAAGGATCAAACCTGTGTCCTTGCATTTGCCAGGCAGGAGCTTAGGCTACTGAGCTATCTCTCTGGCCCACATTTACTTTTTTAGGAATTATGTTCCTTGACAATTCTTATAATTTAAGTTATAAGCAAACTTAATAGTTTCTCAAGCCTATAGGGCTTCATCCCATTATTAAAAAAGTTATGTCTTGATTGGCTGCTAGCAAGAAGCAAAAATTAGACTTTATAGGATTTTTTTTTCCCTCTCCACTTATGGAAAGAATGATCTACTCCAGGTGTCATGTGGGAAGCCTTGTGGCTGTTAAGGCAGTGATGTTCTTTCAATTTACTTGGAGAAAATACTATCTATCTATCTATCTATCTATCTATCTATCTATCTATCTATCTATTTTTGGCATCTGGAATTGAACCTTACACTTGCCAGGCATGTGCTTATGTTGCTAAACTATTTGCCTGGCCCCAAAATACTACTTAAATTCCCAATTCTTTTCTTTTTGGTGCTGGGGATTAACACTCTGCCACTAAATCCTCAGCCCCAAATCCACAATTCTGACAAGCAAGGAAGGAGCTCAGTCTATATCATGACTATATTTCTTAGTGACCAAGCATGACCCACATAGATTGGGCCAGACCTGTTGTGGCTTTCTGTGCAGTGGGACAGACCTGGCCCAGCTTTAACAACACATGTCACTGCTGAATTAAAAACACAAAATGTATTTTGTTTATTTCTTCATAGCCACGAGGCCTAACAAGGAGAACTAAGAAAACTAAAAGTCAGGACTTTGGGTCCTAACTAGGCTGGACCTACAACAGACAGAAAGGCTGGGGCCTGAGAACAAAGGGAAGGTGAACAGCAAGAAGACATGGGCCAAGGTGACAAAATGGCACTTCATGGTGCCCTGACAGTCCAGCCAATTCAAAGTTTGCCAGGAGCTTCATGTTTTGTGAGGATGCAAATCATTTCACAAATAATTATTTTTATATTACTGCTCCATCTTCAAAGATGATGCTGTGAACAGGAGACAGACTCTAAATACAAGGTTCCAAGAGTCTTCTCCATCCTAGAGAGGCAGCACTGCTTGCTCTGAGGCTCTAAAAGGACCCCAGGGATCTTGCTGTGGTTTGTCCCCTGAACAGCTTCAAGCAAGCTGCACAATCTAAGTGTAGGGGGCTACACAGGCAGGATGCTAACTGTGCATAAGAGTGCTCTGGGTACATGACTTGAATTTCCTCTTACAGACAAAGGTTTCCCTGCAGTGAGAATACAATGGCAAAGACCATAAGGAGCTAGGCATTGGCAAGGCTCATAGCAGCTGAATGAACAGGCAACCAGAGATGACAACAATGTAACAAGAGCTCTAACTAGTGAGGATACTGTGCTGGCAGGGCCACCAGAGCCCAGTGCAAGACTTGGGGAGGTGAGTGGTGGGGAGGAAGCCAAAGGGGACCCCAGTGTTTCTCAAGTTACGCTTGTCTCTTTGGCTCTCACCTTCTGCTCTTTCCTTGCTGAAACAGAATCATGCAGACAACTCAGAAACTCAAGATCTACAAAGTGAGCTTAGAGATGTTATTCTAACAATACCACAGAGCAGCTAAACAGCCTGCTAAAGAGAAGACATTTTTATTAATATTGTGGCAGAAAAAAATTAATACTTTTAAGTTCTCTGCTTTCTAAAACCAATATAGAGATAGGATAAAAAACAAAGAGCATATGATGTGACCACAAATCAAACAACCTTAGTAGATCCTAGACCTCATGCCCACTGAAGAAAATCCTTACAGGAAGTTAACGAATGTGGAAATACTATTTGTAAGCTGAAACAAAAATCAAATCTGCTTACAAAAGCCTATTCTTTGCCATTCATGATTCCTGCTTTCATCCTTTCCAGGACAAAAAGGCATAGGTTTTAAGTTTCATTATTCACTGCATTGGCAGTTTAAAAATTGGTCATCACAGTCAAAATGAGGTCTTGAACTGGCTTCAGGGCAGATTAGAAACTTAAATGCCCGACTATAAATCCATTTAATTTCAATTTTTTCTCTAATTTTTAATGAAGAAAATATTTTCACATTTTACAATTTTATGAATAAGCAATAACATGGCAGGCAACTTAAAGGGTATGTTTCTAGGTTGCAAATCAGAGACAATAATCGAGAGTAGGGTACCAGAGAAAAAGAAATCTACACTACGGCAGAGGGCTGCTGCTTGAGCCAGGCCTCCCATGGACTGCTTAAGTCCTGGCCAGGTAGGTCACAAATGAGCATGGTCCCTCACAGGTGTACCTGTGTAACAGTGGCCAGACAGAGTGAGCCAAGGAAGCTGGGTCCTATTTATTCCTTCCCCTCCCAGCAGCGGCTCTGTATGCTCAGGATATGGAATTGAGGCAGTATGAGGCCACATATCAACTCAGGGTCCTGAGGCCATCAGGTTCTGTCTATGCCAGTCACAGTCCGAAAGCTGAAGCTGTGCCAGGCATAACACTGCAACTCTTGCCTTGTTCTTGTTTGCCCAGCTGAGACAGATTGGACATAGCAAAAGGCAGGCAGTTAGTAGCTAATGCTCTCTATGGCATCTTTCATATTTACCAATTACTTGAAATTCAAATAAATATAACGATAAGGGAGCATAAACTTTTATAAATCAGCACATGCATCTGCCATCTAGGCTATGCACAAAATTGAAGGAAAATTCAGGATGTCTGAATTTTAGAGTTGGCTCTGATACTAACAAGCTTGGGCAAATAACAACATCCCCTCGAACTGAGTCACCTCATCTGTAAGCCATTACAGATGAGAAAGGCTGCCCTGCCTGGCAGGGAGCACAGGCTGAAGATCAGCCGTGATGCTGAAGTGATGCACATCGGGGTGACAGGCCCAACTGGGTTTCGAGGCTGCTGGGTGGACATGGCTGGTACCTGGCCCTGCCTTGTCCAGGTGATGCCAGAACAAGCCCAAGCACCCTTCTTCTGCCAGTGACAAAGGTCATAGTCAAAGAAAAACTGGAAAATAGAAGGACTCTTTGCTGTCTATTTTTGTCTTTACATTATTTCTTTCCTATCAATATCCCAGAAGGAAATAAAACTTCTACAGGTGAAACATCTGAACACTGGTAGTTATTTCTAAAACGTGACAGTGATCTAACAGCAGGAAATCATATTTTATAGCATGGACTCTATTCTAAATTTACATCTTTCAATAAAGAGAGATGTATAGCTTACCTCTTAATTTACTTTCCGGGACCAACCATATAAAATTCAATTTGTTATACACCACAAGCATGAAAATTAAACAAAATTGGAATTCACCTTGAAAATATTCATAACCATTTAAAGAGATTTTTCAAAAAAGAAATTCTAAATTTAAATAAGCAACATACTATATTTTAGGATTTGAATATAAGCTACAAATCATAAAGCATTATTTTATGTTTTTAGGGGACGTCCCCAGGGTTTTACACTTTATAAGCCTTCTCCAGCTTCCTCTTTCCTCTATCTGAATTAAGGTTAGGCTGGGATTTTCATGCCATTTTGTGAATTTAACTTCATGTTCCTGAAGTTTTGATTTCTTCAAGTTATTACATAAACAGTGCTTGTCAGTTACTCATGTTCTAACTCTAAAGCTTACCTTTTAAAAACAGAGGAGCAGGGTGTATAGCTCAGCATGTGTGAAGCACTGGGTGGAATTCCCTAAGACATCCATCCATCCATCCATCCATCCATCCATCCATCCAGATACTAGGAACCGGACTCAGGACCTTGCACTTGCCAGGTAGGCACTGTGCTGCCAAACTATAACCCTGGCCCCATAAAATATCATTTTATATTTGGGTTCATTTAGAGCAAGAGGATTCAAAACACACCT
>NDGM011036418.1:0-10768 GCA_002564305.1 Octomys mimax
CTGCATATATTCCTCCTAGTGGTCAACAGCTGTACAAGGTGCGGACCTGAGGCACCATTCAAAGTGTTGCATTCTTCTTTTTCACTTCATCCAGCAGCTGTTGAATTGAGTTTTCGTGATTTGCTAACTTCAATCTGTATTCTAAATGTGATATTGTGTCTTCACCTTGGCTTATTCTGCTTCACATAGTTTCATAGAATCTTTAATCTCCTGCATATCTACTTGAATCTGCATGGACTCTACTTCTTACTTATATTGGATGTTCTTGGTTTCCATTACTTTCCTAAGCTCCTCAGCTTTATAGTCTATATCTGCTTTATAGTTTCTAAGCATATCTTTCATTATGTTCACCATCATTGTTGATATCTGTCAAATTATTTCTGATTGGATTTTTCTATAGCCTCTTTCCTCTGTTTTTTTTTTTACATGTACAGTTACTTCTTCACAGAGTGAAGTTGGGTAGCTTTCCAATTGTTCACTTCATTGTCCCCTGGTTTGTTTATGGTAAACTGGATTTCTGAGTTTGCTATGTGTCTTCTGACTTTCCATTTGTTTTAATTATTTCCTGGGATGATTTTGTAAATTGCATATGGTATATAGCTTTCTCTATTATTTAGAAGACTTATGAAATGACTACTTCTCAGGGGTGTCCTCCAGCTGTCCTCCGGCTTTTGCATTTGAAGTCTGTTGCAAGATCTTAACTCTTCAATTCATTGAGAGTGAGAAGTGGATGCCTACTTGAATCAGCTCCTGGTTATTTGTCACTGGCCCATATATTTTTAACCACTTTTGACAATATTAGTCTTGATATACCAGAAAAAAACAACAGAATAAAACAAGATGTCACTTTGGCTAAAGTGGTACAATCAGCATTAATAATAGTATGAAACACTCTAGAAAAAACTTAACTTGCCAACTTTAATTACATGAACTATATGTGTGGTAATATAACAAAAATGTAAAGTGAGCCAGTAAATTGCATGCAGTAAATAAGTTCTGAATCTAGCAATTCTTCCTTCAGGGAAGAAAAACTTACAAGAGTTATTGGAAAAACAGAGAAGTTAATGAACCGAAAGATATTAGAAGCAAGGCTGGAGGTGTAAGGACGCTGATGCAAATTTGGAAACTGGTGAAGAAGACAGGACAGAAAGTTAAAAGGATGAATAAAAACAAGAAAAATAAAAAAAGAACAAAAAAACTAGAAACCATGTTTACACTCGTGAAAACAAGAGCAATGAAGAAAAACAAAACAGAGAGTAATAGAAAATTTTAAAATGTCTATGTCAATGATGTCACTGGTAGACAATGTGGGCACACACAGTCCAGATCCAAATTGATTAATACCAACAAACAATCTGTAAGTTTTTGGCATGGGAGTGGATAATCATGTTGAACCTGTGCCTTCAATTCCATTCTAGTTTGGTCTAGTTCCTGGCCATGAGGCTGACATTAGCCCTGTCTAGCCTGCAGCAGTTCATGTGCTTTCTCCAAACTCCATCTTTGCTCTCCATCTCAGCCTCCTTCTGACTTGAGTTCATCATCCTGACCCTGTCACTGAGAGCCACTACATGTAGCCATTCCATGAGTTTTATGACTTCTGAGTTAAGGTGCCCCCTCTGCAACATGGGTAGAAGTGTTCTAGGTCTAAAATTAATAAGCATTTTTGGTATTTATGTTAACATTGACATGTTAGTATTTTTGTGTAGCCTTTTACTTGATTCTCTTTTATTTTTATTTATTTATTTTTTGCTTTTTTATTTTATTTTGAAGAGTAAAAACAGAAGGAAAAACAAATAAACAAAGGACAGAAACAGGTAACATACAACCATGTATGTTTTACTGATTTTCAAATCAGGAATAGCTAATTAACAATGGTTATTATATTATCTATATTTATCTTCAAATCTGTTGCTCAGATAAACAGAAGTAGATATAAAAGATTGGGTAAATAATTGAATATAGGCCCTTGCTTTCAAGAAATCTTAGTTTTTTTCTTTGAATTTTTGTTTTATTTTCATTGTATTTTATTGTGAAGAATAAAAACATAAGCAGAAATAAACAGAAAAAAGCCAGAAACAGGTCTATATACAACAATTCATATGCTACAGATTTTAAAACAGGAGTTCTAATTAACAATGGTTGTTACATTATCCATTTTTATCATGAAATCTGTTGCTTAGATTAACAGATATAGTTCTGTAAGATTGTGGAAATAATTGAATATTGGCACTTTATTTCAAGAAATCTTAAATTTTTCTTTTTTTCCTTATTTCAAAAAAGCAGGGAGGAAAAAAAATATATATATATATTTACACATGAGAATTAGGCTAGACATACTGCTACTTTCTTTCAGTTCACTAATAATAAATGTTTGTACTAATATTTTTTAGACAAGACATCATGTCTTCATCTTGTCCTCTGAATAACTAGTACAAAGACAATATGCAAAGTATGAATTATTGTAAAGGTCCTACTAATCTGTTTTGAAACTCTTTTATTTTTATTTCAACTTTTTTCTCATTAAAATGAATAAAATTATTAAAAAATACATAAATTGAAATAAGATACTTTCTGGAGCAACCCTTAAGTTAACTGGTTTTCTTTAATAACAATAACAACAAACTAGACCAAGGGCCTTTGTCTTAGCATTGTTATTTTACACTATTCATACTTAAATTATTAGTGAGTCTAACCTACTTGTAATTATATTCTATGCATTACCTTTATAATTTATGTTCCACTCTTTTTTACTCTCTTTGCCCTATTTGGACATAATTGAACATATTCTATGATTACCTTTTTCATATCTCAGAATATTCATTACATTTCTGGAAGAATTAGTTATTGCTTTAGAATTTACAACATACATTCACAATTAATCTAAACCTACTTTCAATTAACAGTATAGTTCTTCATGAATATTACATTTATCATTAAAACACCATACTCCCACTTTATTTCAGTATATGTAATAATCTTTGAGTATTTCCAACACAAACAAGTGCTGCACAATTGAGGTCAAAAATCTGACATAGTAGTATGAACATTAAACATTTTATACCTTAAAATGTCATGATTATATATATATATATATATATATATATATATATATATATAATGTGTCATTAAATATATTTTAACACAGGATTCCTAGCAACAGTCCAACTGGTAAAAAATTTCCTCAATTTGTGCCTCAGTTATTATGACCTCATCTCATCATATTTGGGCCCTGTCCCTGTCTTCGCATATGGAGACCTCCCGTGTGGAGGAAAGCCCACACTAATATCTTCATATCAAATTAATTAACTCTTTAATACTCTATCTTGAAGCATAGTCATACTTTAAGTTATTTGTTTAGAATTTTCCCATATGATAATTGGGTGAACACAAAGTATATTATACACATTTGCTAAATTAGCCTATTGAAGGCCACTTCTAAGTATACATTAAGATAGAGTCTATAGAGAAACAATAAACATTGTGCATTTATTAAATAAGAAGTTTTTTTTTAAGCTCACGAGGTTTTTTATTTGGTTTTGATACTGGTAATCATACTCACAATCAGCACAGCGAAGCAGGTGATGTGCTGCTGAGCTGTATCTCAAGCCCCCAGGTTTGGAGGATGAAAGCTCAAGTGGTATAGCATAAGTGTCCATAATATATAGAAGGAGGATGGGAAAAAATAAAGATCACATTACTGTCTTGGAATCATAAAGAATTGGATGGAAGGAAGCTTGGTCCTCTTACAATAATCCTCTCTCCTCAACTCAAGGGGTCATATGAGAACTACTTTCTGAGAAGACCTCCCATGGACTAAGGCCCTCCTACAAAACCCTCTGCTGAAAGTTTCTACAGAATTTCCTGGCAGTGCCTTATGGAAGATAGATACAGTAAGCCCATGAACCTTAGAAAAAAGCAAATGAATAAAAGCAAACAAACATAAATCCTCATAAGATTCTACTCTAAAGTTCATATCTGATTCAGTTTTTAATTCAATTACATTAGAAGCAATAGCTGGGTGTTGTGTCATATTCTTATAATCCCAGCACTCTGGGAGCCTGAGGTCAGAGGATCAAAATTTAAACGAATTGTGGGCAACTTTGTGAGCCTGGGAAATTTAGCAAGGCCTTATCTTGATAAGAAAATAAGGGGACATCTGGGCATGTAGTTCAGCATGAAGGCCCTGTCCTGCTAAAATGAAAAGAAAAATAACCATAAATCACCATAGCACAAGAAATAGCAAGAGGTTTAAAGATGCTATCTATGTTACCTATTATTAGTTTGGCATAAATAAATAGAAAATTCCATGAGATGGATGGGAAAAAAAGAAGGAAATATTACGGGTGTTAATAAATTAATATTATAGGGGCCAGGGAGATAGCTCAGTAAAATAAGCACTTGCCTGGCAATGCAAAGTCTTGAGTTCAATCCCCAGTTCTGAAAAACAAAATTAATATTTTACAAGGAGAACCAGAAACACTGGTTCATACTGATAAATTGAATAGTAAAACATAAATATATCAAGCTAATTGTGATAGAACACATATTAATTTTAAAGGTAGCAAAGTGACCACCAGAGTGCTATTCAGGGAAGATTTTACCTTGCATACATTTAAGTCTTTGCCACTTGAAGTGAAATCCTATACATGTTTATCTTGCTGCCATAATAAAGAAACTAGCAAAAATGTAAGGAATAGAGCCGATGGTGAGCCTTGAATAACTTGAGGACATGTGTGATATCCTCTTTAGTTGTAAAACTTCCTGCACAGGCTCACATTGCTTAATGGTGCTAAATAGGATTTCAGTTGGAATTTAATGGATAGAGAAATGATTCCTAAGAGGACATGATAGGATGGCAGAGGACTATGGTTGAGAGACAATAAAGAAGATCTCATCTCTAAAGGCTTTGTTGTTTGATTTATCCTTTGTTTTCCAGCATTTACTCCAGCTTCTGAAATCATCTTCTGATTGAGAGCCAGCATATTGTGCAGCCACTCAATCTGAGAAAAGCTCTTCTTCAAATAAACGGCTCTCCAACACTGGACAGAAGAATGACAGAAGGGTAAGGCGACCTAAAAGGTAGTCAGGGTTCCAGCTTAATTATTTACTGTGAGTCCACACACATGGGTTTTCACCTTGTGGTTGTACACACAGGAGGACATTGTGCTTCCTGCTGTCAAAGGCAGCAGACAGAAGCTTCTTTCTACAAACTGAAGGCAGGAAGAAAGAACTGCCAGAGTTTGAAATGGGGTCAGATAGACCTGCTTCATTTCTTTTGGGCCATCCTGCCATATTCTTCCCTTTACCCTAACTAATCAAATCTTTATCACGGGACAATGATGCCTCTTATGTTCATGAGAAAATGCAAGGTAAAGTGTCAGCATTGTTGCCCAAAACCAAACTGCTCAATAGCCAATTTTTATCATCTTTATTTCATCAAAGTTATTTTCCTTTGCATTTTTCAGAATTCCTGGAAGAAAAGTTAGGCTCAACAAGGTATAATGGAGAAATTTTATTTTAGCTGACTCTTTACAATACTGAGAAAGAAACAATGAACAGTTGTGCACCTTTAATAAAGAACAGGAATGTGTTATTTATAGCTCTAAAGTTAAAAAGGTATATGAAATATCATTCCTCAGAGACAGTGTAGTCATACATGAAGTTGTAGCAACTAGAGAGGATAATGAAGTGTGAAGAAACATTAGCATTGCCAGTAGAGGTGCCAGAGGAAAAGCAATGAGATGAATATGCCCACATCTCTCTCCTGTTTCCTATCAGTCTCTTGATAGTGTCTCCCAGTGACTCAGTTAAACCAGAAACAGTAAGAAAAATATCTCATTGAGGAAGTTCATGGAAGGCTGGATCCTTCAGTTTTCAAATAAAGTGGAGAAGCAGAGAAGGGAAATCTTTACAGCAATGGAACAACTTTTCCCCATTACTTGCATCTTTCCACTTCTTGGCATTTTCCGTAAATATCAGTGAATCATTGTTCATTTCATCTTCATTGGCATTTGTGTCCCTATTTGTGGCTTTTTCCTTTACTGTCACCTTTGTGAAGCGTTCACCTTTTTGACCAAAAATGTGTTGGCACTGAATGTAACTTAAAGATAAAATGTTCTCCATTAGAGAAAGCATATATTTGGATACACAAATAGAATAATGACTTGATGAGGAAATCTTTTAGAACATTTCTGGAGGCTGTAAGGCAGCAACCTTAAAGACTCCTCACATTGTTGCTTCCCAAACCCTACAGAGACACCATCACTCTTGTGGTCCCACATAGACCCTAGTGCATCAGCATTGCAGCCTTGAGGAAGAAGCAGAAGGGAAGAAACTATTCCTTGTTGATTAATACCATGACTCTGGAGTTAGTTACACCACTTTTATTTTCTTTCCACAGGATCCAATCCAGAGTCAATGATGCCTAACAAGTGTTACACCTTTTGTTGTTATTTAAAATTAAGGAAATTACTGTATTACAAAAAAGAATAGATATGAGGGGGATCGTACAAGTCTCTGAGGCTTCTTTTTTTAAATTTATTTTAATATTATTATTTATTGATGACAGGTTGTACAGGATCTCACTGCATAGACTGGACTCATAGGGATCTTCATGTTTACAGCCTCCCAAGTTCTGGGATTACAGGCATTCACACCCAGTCCCAGTGGCCCTCAGTATGCCCTGGGGGCAGGATCAGCATGGAAACTGAGGGGACTGAACTCCAGACCCCTGTATTTCAGGCTTCTAACTCCATCTGAGACTTATATTCAGATAATGGGTTCTGGGAGATCCTGAAAAGTTAAAAATTGACCTACTAGAGAACAGTTGAAAAGACTTTTATAAGGCTCCCCACACTGGCATAGTACATGCTGTTATGATACATTCCCAGAAAAATGCAAGTATCAATTTAAACATCAGTTTCTTAGAATAAAACACCAAGCACCCAGAATTAAGGAAGTAAAAGTTTCTTTGTCCATTTTAAAATAGAAAATAGTTTTAAAACAAAGCCTTATTAATGATACAAAATTTCACTAACCAGACTAGTAAGATTTCAACAATGATTGCTTTATTGCATGATATTATCTTCAAATCAGTTTTTTAGATTACCAACTATAATTCTGCAAAATTGGTTTAAAAGAGATGAGCCAAAACAAAAACAACAACAAAATGTTATAAGAAATCAAAAAAAAAGAATAGAAAGAAAGAAGTAAGCATTAACTTCTCTGTTCAAAGGACCAGCAGAAAGTAACAGTACAATGATCCAAATTATCCTGCATATGTACCTAAATATATCTTTTTCCCCTTCTTTCTTTTGTCCTCTTTCTCATCCCAGGTTTACTTTCCATTGAACAAATTCTTTCCCTTTCACAGTACCTATTGTACCTTTAATTTACTCTTGCACATTCTCACACTAGTGAGACAAAACTATGTTTTCACATCAAGGTCTGATTTATTTCACTTACCAATAAAGTCTCTAGTTGCATCCAGTTATTTACAAAAGCTTCAGATTTACCCTTTTTATGGCTGAGTAACAGTCCATTGAGTAAAAATACATTATTTTTGTCATTCCTCACCTGATGTGCATTAGTGTTGTTTCCAAGTATTAGCTATGAAAAAATGCACTGCTATGCATATGAGTGCACATATATCACTGCAGTATGATGATTTCAGTTCTCTTGGAAAATGTCTAGGAGAGGAATAACTGGCTGGAAGGCAGAATGGCACAGGGCATATGATAGCAGTTCATGGCAATAGAAAACAACAAAATAGAGCAAGAAGGGAAGAACACTGGTTGAGAGAAAGCCTCTCTCTCTTCCTTTTATTGCATTCAGTCTATCCACCCCAGGGTGGGTGTATTACCCACACCCATAATCCCAGCATTGGATCATGAATTAATCACAGCATCCAGAAATCTTCCCCATGACTACATGAGGCTTTGAGGGGGGTAACTAGACATAAACCATAGCATTCAGTTTCTTCCCATGTTAAGGGAGTGCACCACACCAGATTACCTTCAAGGAGTATATGTTAAATCTCAGGGTAAAAAATTTTAAAAAATCTAAAAATATTCTTTTTATGGGGCTTCAAGTGTGATGAGGTAGACATCACACCCTAGAAACTCACTCACACTAATACACGTCTTAATGGGGATGATAGAACTTCTATTTCCTCCCATTTGTACTTGAAATTAGCCAGAACTGCAGGAGCTTGTTTTTCTCAGGAACTACACGGGGATGCATTCACATTGGATACCTCTCTTAAGGTCAGATAAATGTTATTTTTCCAATTTTTATGTCTGGCTCAGCTGTATATTCAGAATTTAAGGCCATAACTACTTTTTTTTTCCAGAACCAGGGATTGAACTCAGGCCCTAGCGCTTGCCAGGGAAACTCTTATTCTACTGAGCCATCTCCCTGAGCCCAATAACTGCCTTTTGAGACAAATGAGGGTCCCTGAATTCTACAGTTTGTTGAGATTTGAATTCTATGCCATTGCTTCCTGTGCTCTGTTTATCTTCTCTTTATCTTTGTTTATAGAATTTACCTATGCCACACTTAATTTTCATATAAATTTTTAGTTATCTTTATCTTGACATTACTTCTCTACTTTTGTTTTATCTCCTTATACCTGACACACAGTGGTGATGGGTCCAAAGGCACCATCCAAGCGTAGCCCCTAGGGCAGATGTACTGCATCCAAATCCACGTGGTGAGACAAAGTACAAATTCTTTTTTTTTGTCCCTAATTTCACTATCTCAAAAATAGAAAAATACTAATTTTTCCCTTCTAGGGACTTGAGACAATTAGGAGACAATGCCCTAGGGCCTGCCAAAGAGCTCAGCAGATTAAAGCACATGCTTAGGCAGGTGGAGGGACAGAGGTTCGATCCCCAGGCCTGCCATGCAGGTCCCGCCCCCAGAGCCCACTGAGATGGCAATTGAGACTGGGTGTAGTGGCAAACACCTGGAATCCCAGCATGTGTGAGGCTGTAAGCAGGAGAATCACTATGAATCCAACTTAGTAGTGAGACCCTGAATGCCTTGTACACTGCCCTAAATACAGAAAGTGCACACACAAAGAAACCAAATAAACCAATAAAAGGAAAAGAACAACAACAAAAAGACAATACCTAATGAGCTCTCAGCTACTATTACTCATGCGGCTGCAGGCTGATCCTCTTTATTACTAGGTATGTTCATAGACATTTCTCTTCATATTACAAACCCTACCTGTCTCTGCTTTCTCCTTGTGATTCCTTGTCTGTAAAAGCCCTCACCAAAGGAACTATACCAAGAACATCTTCTGAGAGACAATGAACAGGATAGAGTAGAGCAGGATTCTGTTGTACACTGCATAGTGCCTGACTTGATAGTTCCCCATGGCAGTTGTCATATTTCCAATACTTCTTTTGATTGACACTCAGATGCCAGTATAACTCATTACTTGACACCTTTAGACATCACTCTAAATCACCAATTCTTCTTCTAAGCTGTGGAATAATTTAACCCTCCTCTGTAAATTGAGATGTTTCTAATTCCTAGATAAATCCATGCTTAATCCTCATTTAGAAAACAGTTTATTGGTCAACTTTTGATATTTGGGCACACATAAGCAATTCTTGTAGGCACACATATGTCCACAAGAACTATTATGGTAAGTGAAATCTTCTTAACATGATATATATGTTTTACATTATTTCATTTTTCCCCATTAACCTGAATCATCCTCAACTGTATGGAGTCTCATTATTTCCTTTGCTTCCTAAAGAAATATTCAGTACAAAATGTGACATAACATTGAGCCCTGGGAATATAAATGTGCCCCATTTTCAAAGCTGACAATAAATGTGATTTCTAGCTCTCCAGGCCCAACCATCCTCAAACTCTTCCAGACAGAGATTATATTCACTTAACAGCTCCATAGACAGGTTTTCTGTTTTTCTCATGAAGGAAACCTTAAGGCTGTTACAATAATTTCTTTTATATCCTTATGTATTCCTGTGAATCAGAAAAAAATTTCTGGTCCAGGGTAGAGTAGTTCTGGGTCCATAGCCCCAGCCTATAGGGACATGTTTTTCAGTTCCTTGGTACTTTAGAAAACTTGCTGTTAGAAGAGAAAGATCAGTCTTTAGAGTTAATAAAGACCATGATCATATCTAGGACTATTTAATTCAGACCACCAAATGCTGGGTATATTTCTTAATCATTATAACCCTTCTTTTTTTACAATAAAAACAATGATTTTCATATAACAGGGTGGTCCTGAGAATAAGTTACCAAATTTCATGTTCTCAAAATTGTTTGTATTCTCAGGTACTCCACTGAGGAGTTTGTGAGCATGACAACACAAACAACAAATGGGTTGGTAACCACAACAGTGAACAGAGAAGACACATCCTCATTTCAGTATTGTCATGACAATTTTATCAAAGACCTGCTGACTGTCATCATTGCCCTGGTGGGGATGGCAGGAAATGGAGTGGTCATCATTCTTCTGGGATGCTGCATGCGCAGGAATGCCATCTCAGTCTACATCCTCAATCTGGCTGCAGCTGACTTCTTCCTCCTCTGCTGCCAGCTTATTAGCTCCCTGCTTTACATTCACTGTAAACCAATTTATGTATACTTTCTCTACATCACACTTTTTCCATATATCACAGGTCTGAGCGTCCTCAGTGCCATTAGCATAGAGCGCTGCCTCTGCGTCCTATGGCCCATCTGGTACCGCTGCCACCGTCCAAGACATATGTCAGCTGCCATGTGTGCC
>NDGM011036443.1:2788-19226 GCA_002564305.1 Octomys mimax
CAGCAATGATGGGATCCAGCTCTGGCCAATGAGGGTTGGATGGTGGCCTCAGCATGCTCTGTCCACATTCCAGTGTATCAGACAATCCCTGGGAGTAGATACCACTAGCCAGCTACCACGCTAAATGCTTTCTAAACATTGTCTCATTTAATCATGTAACACATGGTTTTCTTCCATGTACAGGCAAGAAAACTGAAGTTTGGAGAGATTAAATACCTCATCCCAGTTCTCACATGCTGAGAGTGGCAGAGCTCAGATTCGACCTCGGGTCTATCAGATACAGAAGCCACAGTTTTCAACACTGGGCTGTGCAGTGGTGTCAGCTCCAGGGTAAATGGCACCTTTATGCACAAGTAAGGACAGCTGCTCCACCTCACTCTTGGGGATTTCTGGAGCAGGTCACAATTGCTAATGCATCTTCAAAAATGCTGCAGTTTCCAGTGCAGTTCTTTATACCTCCCTGGTCTGTAGCATGCATGGGCTGAATATTTCAAGTGCCACCATTTTTGAATACAGGTGTGCTCTATTTTCAAAAAAGTAGGCTTTCAGAACAAATAAAATTATAGATGAGTGTCCTTAGGATTGGAGGGAATGATTTCCCTGAATTACATAAGAATATATTCATGGTGGTTTTCAACCTTTCAAAAACAGGAAGTGGAAGACTTTGATCAATCAATGCCCTCCTAGAACCCTAGTGTATAAAGCATATGCACATGTACATCTGTGGCTTGTGAACCCTCTGGGTCTGGAGCTCTCCTGCCTGTCACTTCTTTTCCCTCTCCAAAAATGCAGCCCCCAAAAAACTCCCTGGAATCTAAAGTTTGTTCAAAATGCACTGAAAAGCATGGCACTGTAGAAGTCCTTTCAACAGCAAGACTTGTGATTCATCTAAAGTAAGAGATGACATATTAAAATTGATCATAAAATACAAGACCTTCACCAACCCAGACACATCTGTGACGTTCAGTGAGGCTAGGACAAATTACTGCTGTTGTGCCTGTTCTCAGTGATTGAAAATGCATGAAGTTCAGTGTCTATGAATAAATGCTAGCAGTGTGCCAGGAACTGTACCAGACATGAAATGTGCGAGCTGTGTATTTCCTTCAATTCTAAAAACTCCCTATGAGGTATGTGTCATCACTGCCCTTTTGAAGATGAGAAAAACCAGTTACAAAGAGGCAACTACCCAAGACTTCATGGTTAGTAAGAGTTGGGATTAGAACTCATGCCACAAATTGAATTAGGGAGCCTGCCTTAGATCACCAGGTCCTGCAGGTTCCACAGTAATATTGCCTCTCTGAGTTGTTTACTTTTTCCTTCTTGGAGAGATTTTACTCAAAGATATTTTCATTGGACACTCATGTATCCCATTACCCAGGCAATGATCCTTCTTTCTGAATCCAGTTCTTCTCCTAACCCTCAACCTCAAGGCAGGCCAGGCGCTCAGCGTGGAGCTCCAGGCACAGAAGGAAGTGGTTACTGGGGGCACTGGGCTCTGTCCCTGTCTCCCGCTGGCCTTTTACAGTATCGTGAGCCTCCTGAGCCTGCTCAGCCCAAGCAACCTCCTCCTGGCTGGCCCGCCCACAGCACAGGAAGAGGCGCTTCCTGGAAGAGAGTGCGTGAGCGGGGCTGCAGGCAAGTCCTTGGACTCCCCTTGAGGGCTAGTAATAGCAATGCCAAAGCACTCCATGGAGACTGCGGGACAGTTCCGTTCTCCCTCCTGCTCGCTCCGTGTCCAGCCTCTTAGCCGACTATAAATATGTCGTCAGGCAGGAGCGAGGCCAGGGGTGAGCAGTATTCCGGCGGGTACTGGGGTCCCGGGAAGCACCCTGACTGCGCCCGCCGTCTCATTCAACAATCTTCATCCTTTGGGATTTGGAGCAAGGTCAGCATCCTCTGGAAGGTTCAGGTCACTGGAGACCCCTAGAGGCACGAAGTCTGTGTTACAGCCCCCTGGCCGAAGAAGAGGCGTAGGCGAGGTTGAGGAGGTTGCGAGGCAACCTTTGCTAAAGCCCTGTCTGCAAGCTCTGGAGGGACAGCAGCGCGCTGTGTGAGCAGAGCTTGTGTGCGCGTGGGCGTGGGCGTGGAGAGTGGGGAGAGAAAGCACCATTTGTTGAAGCCACCCTGCCGTGACCAGGCTGTCCCCGCGCCCCTGCCTGTTCTCCGGGGCTCCTCAGTGGCCAGTGTCTCTCTCAGCCCCCAAGACAACCCAGAGACTGCCCTCCTGGGCGACTCCCCACCACCTCCATCAAGATGATAGCTTTCCCTTGGGCCCTTCACGCCTCCCTGTAACCTGATCAACTAATTTGTGAGGATGTATTAATGACTAATAATGATTTAATGTGCTGCCTTCCCAATTAGCACTCCAGCATTTCAGAAGAGAAATTCACAGATTTTTAACCCAAGTAAGAGACTGATGGTTTTTTTACCATTTCGAGAGGAACAGCAGACCCCTCCATATGAACCGACAGCTGCCTGTTCAGTACACAGGAGGCACCAGGACTGGTCCTCATAGTGCTAGGATGCGTTGCGTAGAGGCTCAGGTAGAACATATCCATCAAAGGAAAGCCTACTCCAGTCCACAGTCCTTAGAAATGACACCTATATCATGTTAATGAAGAGAAGAAACCTGGATTTCTGCCCACAGTGTCTCACCAGCATGTCTTTAGAAGTCTAATGGGTTTTCATGGCTCAGGAACTGGTCATTGAGGGGAAGAGGGCCAAACATGTTTATCCCGGGTGCCCACGTTCAGCAGGCTCTGTTATATACTACAATGGGATCTTGCCCATTACCACGGAAGACTCAAAGCTCACATCTGTAGAACAAACACAGTAAAATGCACATTAAAAGACTGTGCTAAGCATTGAATAAAATAATGCTGAGTTAGTACTTATATAGCATCCAGTGTATGAAGAACACTCAATGAATGACAGGTTTTCTTTTTTTCTTAATCTTATTTTTAAATTGTTTTGCCATATCTCAAATTTTCTGTGCAAGACAGCACGCAAATACTGTATGTATGCATATATGTATGTATTATTTATAAGCAAGCGAATCAATACAGACTCCTAGGTGTAATTGGTTTGGTTAATGACCTAGATTTCTTTCCAGGTACCAACATTATTTGAGATATGTTCCCCCCTCTGCTTGGTCTCTTTAAATGTATCTTACAAATGCAGGGAGCAAAATGGATTTGGCAGTGACTTAGAAAGACTTAATGCATTTTGGAAGGAAAAAAAGTCATAACAAAAAATGGTTTGTTTTGTGATATATGGTTCATATGATATGACAAAAATCCATTTTTATGCTTAGGAAAATTGGCTAATTTTAAAACAGTTGACACATGCCATATGCATATAGAGTAATGATAGATTTTTCTCAGGCAAACAACAGAAGAACACAGGGCCAGAACTATCTGTTAGGGGTTCAGTCAGTTACGTTCTTGTCTGAGGGCAGGCCTGCCACATATAGGACAGAAGATGACACAAAAAAGTACATTCATGGCGATTTCACCTGCTAGCATTAGATGTTTGTTCATAAAAATACCATCTACCAAGAATGTAAGACATTGTGTTTTCATGAAATAAGTGAAAATAGGTTTAGGAACCTACCAATGTAGCAAGCTGTATGTGTAAGAAATCAAATAGCTCATAAAAGTAATTAGCTGCACAAAAGGTGCAAATAGTGGGCAAAATACAGAATGAGTGAACCATCCTGATTGAGAGTCGTTTCTGAAGTTCGTTCATTTCTTCCGTTGGAAGCATGAATACATTTTGGAATTTAAATATGATTTGTAATATGCTTTGGAATCCTCTGGCTTACAGTGTTTCATAAATTACATTGAAAAGGAAATCCTATGTATTTTTGATTACTATTTAGGGCAAAGAGGTTACAAATGAAAAGAAGATGCATGGCGAGTTGGAGGCAGACACGGGGGCTCTACTGTTTTGATAGCCTTCCTGCAGGTCCCTTCCATTTTCCACTCCCAGGTGTGTCTGCCCGAATCCCCGGCCCCTATGGGTTGATGGTGTCCAATCCATGTGACTCAAAGCCAAAGCATTTGCTATTTTATTTTACTTTTTATTCTTTCAAGGGATGATATAATTAGTGGCTGCAGAAGACTAAAGCTGCACAGCTTAGAGGAGGTTTATGGTCAGGTCTGCAGGACTCAGCAGTTTGACATTCTAATCCTGTTATTTCTCACCTTAAAGTAGACAGAGTCAGCAAGGGTTGGGCTGTCTCCTTCACATAATTCATCCAAGTATTAGGTTTTCACCCTCTTTCCTCCTCACTCACATCCTTTGGTTTGTTTCACTTTTTTTGACTGGTTCCTTACTGCATGTATTTCTCTCCCCCTTGGATATCAAAAAATAAATAAACAAAACCAGTATGTTGGTGGTTCATTCAGGACTGAGTCCTTTTCCTCTCTCTTCTTTTGTTCCTGGAATAAGCCTCCTGAGTCCCATGTGAGCTTGACTATTAAGGCGAATATGGTCAAGGCTGAGCAAGAAGCCAAGCTGTATGCCTGTTTTTCTTCTTAATTATAGATATAAACACCTTGCAGGCAGGATCTGAGTCTTAGTTATTGTTGTATCCTTGGCTCTCCAACACAATAAAAGCACAGGGAAGATTTCGTTCATGTTTATACAATTAAAAACAAAACAGAAGATCCCCCAAACCTTGCCATTTATTTCACCATACCCAGTTTCATTAAAGTATGGGCTATTGGGCATTTAACAAACAACCTTGCTATTAACAATGTTTAGTATTCAGGATCTCTGATTTATAGAATTGCAAAGTTAGGGAAGTGTTTCCTTTAAGGCAGTGGTTCTCAAAATTTAATGTGCACCTGGGGATCTTATTAAAATGCAGCATCTTCAGCCCCTCCGCCAAAGAATCTGATTCTGTAGGTCTTGTGTGAGATTCAGAAAATTGCATTTTAACAAGCAGATGATTTAAAGACCACACTTTAAATAATACCATTTTTAAGGCAATCTGAGTGAAGTGGTAGCCAAACTCGGTTCAGTAGAAAATGAATTTTCCCTGAAGTGGTTAATGAGCATCATGTGGGGAAAAAGTTTTGTGATCAGAAAAACGGGAACATGGTCTACATTTCATCCAATGCGTTGTATATGTCCAGAGGTTTACAAATACTTAGCATATTTGAGGGTCTGAAATTTTCCACAACAAAGAGACATTTTTAAAAAATCTTTTTAACTGTCTTCTTTGCATGTTGACCTTACATTTTATCTAAATGCCGCTTATTAAATGTTGATGATTTCTATATGGAAAGCACCGCCCTTAGGCGGTGAGCAACCCCTGCAGGACAAGGGTGGTAATGCAGCCCAGCTGTTTCATTGCTATTCATTTCTAGAATAAAGAATGAGCCAAGTGAACGTGGAGCTGGGGGACTCACAAGGCATGGGGAGACACATTATCTTACAATCTGGAGAGCTGTTTGCTAAAGTAGCCATCATTTATTGAGCATGTAATATTTTCAGGCACTAGTTTATGTTTTTAATTACATGTTAATTCACTTGATTCTCAGAACAATTCTATGAGTCAGACATATTTATCATCCCATTGCACAGAGAAGGAAACTGAAATACTGAAAGGCTAATAATATGCTAATGTGATCGTAGAGGCAGCAAGTGGAGTGGTATTATTTGAACGCAGGGAAACTGTATCAAGAGCCTAGCCTGTTAACCACTTTATCAGACATTGAGTCTTTCGGTATCCAAGCTATGCTGCCTTCATGCCTCGCGATAATCTTCTCTACATGCAGGCCTGTGATCATTGCCCTTTATTCATCAGAGACTTTATCATAATGACTGCCTGAAACTCTGAAAGAATTTGCTGTACTTAAACAAAATATGCTTAGCAAAACAGCCTGACAAAGATGATTCATGGATAGCAATTAGATGCAGAACCTTGTGCCTACAAAATCCCAAATTGGGTGGGAGATCTGGCCATCCTGCTGACACCTTGATCGAGAATAAGGTAGTATGGCCTTGTTACTCCACACTACTCCTAATGCTCTCATTACTCTGAGCAAGGAGGTATCTGAACAGGTTGGGGGACAAGCTGAGCTGGAGGATATGATTCCAGTTTTGGCTTCTGGCAAATTATGTGACCTCTTTGGCCCTCTATTTCTTAATCTGAATACAAAACTGGGAAAGGAGAGACTAATGATACTTTCACTGGCATTAGCCATGCATACATGGCATGTCCCATTGTTTGGCACAGGAGCAGCGTTTCGCCCCTTGCACTATTAGGGCCTGAGGATGCTATCTTTTCTTGTCAGTATCTTCAAAGATATTAATATAGAGGTAATAGGGGTCAAAGCTATGACCCTGGATAATCAAAGAATTTAGGAAGGTATATGTCGGCTCTAGCATCCTGGGTTGCTTCCAAAAAGCATGCTGGATGTGGATCATTGGGGATTACCGTATATGACCAGGACACTTTAATTTCCTCTCTTGTAAGATTATGAACAGTGCTAGTTACAATTATATCCCACTGGAAACTTCTTTCTTCATTAATTAATGTGGGAAAACTATCAGGTGACAGTGACAGAAAATTTCCTAACCCTGATTTCCATAGAGCTAATGCATTCCAGAAATCACGGGAGACATTTTACAACTATAAACTAAACAGCATGTCACTTTTACAGTAATGGAGCTAGGATTTGGGCAAGTTTATTATAGACCTGAGCTCACACAAATGGGAGAAGTAGAGTCTAAATCCAAGTCTGATTTTACAAATTCAAATTTTTCCTTTTTTTTTTTTTTCTTTCAACAGTTTTGAAAAGCAAAAAGGAAGCATGAGGGACAAATAAAGTTTGGCTTTTTTTCTAATAATGGCAAATCAGCCGCCTAGCATACTATCTTCCTCTTATAAACCAAGCTCTGCAGTTCCTCTAAGTCAACTGTTTCCCATACTAGTGTGTTGTGCCTACCTCTTCACAGAAACTACTATGGTGCATCCAGTCTGCCAGACTTACATCAGCCCTGAGCCCCAGAAGCCCAGCTACAGACATCTGGTCTAGTCCTTGGCTATTTTGTCTTCCTTCCTGAACTTGTTTCTCTGAACACTAAAAGTCTCTGCAGTGATGAAAGTGAGCAGAGCAGTCTCACAAACAAAGCACATATGCGTAACAAAATGAGTCTCATGCTATTTTCCTTTAGATCAAATTTCATACATCCTGAGCTCAGGGTCAAGTTCAGGGTAGGGACAGAGGCTTGCCTCCCCCAGCATTTCATGTGAATAGGGAATTAACTTGCAGGAAGCAGGAGAAAGGGAGTAGTTTAGCTAATGAACTCAGGAATGCATCCCAGTCTCACCTGTGTGAAGGTTCCACTCTTTCTGCTCTTAAAAAGTAAATGTGCTGCTCCTCAGCTGATCATGTAGCAAGTGGTGACAACCATACAGTCTGGGCACCAGGGTGAACATAGATTTTTCATTTTGGGTTGAAGCTGAATGATAGGTATGCAAAGATACGTGGTATGATTCTTTCTACTTTGGCATATGCTTGGAAATGTTCTGTAATTTATAATATTAAAAACTTAAAAATACCTCAGGTCTGCTGTGCCAGCCCCACCCCCAGGCACACTGAGATAGCAATGGAGACTGGGTGTGGTAGCACGCCCCTGTAATCCCAGCATTTGGGAGGCTGTAAACAGGAGGATCACTATGACCTCAATCTATACAATGAGACTCTGTACACCTTGTGCATCCTGCCCTAAATACAAAATAAATAAATAAATAACTTAAAAATAATACATGAATCCTAGAGGGAAAGAGTCTTGGACTGCAGTTCCAGCAGAAGCACTCTCCTGATGTGTTCCATAGGCCCAATGAGTTAAATTTCCGAAGACTATTTTCTCATCAATAAAATAGAGATAGAAACTATCTCAAATGATTATTGTGAAAATTAAACAAGACAGTGAAGTGAGCTGAGTACAATGAGTGGCCCATAAGATCTTGATAAATAATAACTACCATCCTTGCTGTTATTATTGTTATCTTTCTAGTTAGCATCATTTTGTAAGTTCCTTACAGCAGATATTGCAACTTATTCAGTTTCCTATTCATTCTCTGTAGTTCAATTTCAAGCTCATCTAATGAGAATAACAAATATTTGTTGAGCTCCTTTGAGAGTCCAGGCATTTTCTGAGAGCTAGGGAAAGAAATAGCAATGAACAAAGCAGACAAAAAATAAAATCCCTGACCTTCTGTAGAATATATTTTGCTGGAGTTAGGCAGACAGGCAATAAACAAAAACAAAAAATAAATAAGCTATATTTTTGTTAGAAAGTAACAAGTTCTATTGGGAAATTATTGCAAATATTAAGGTAGTAGAGGAGGGTTTCAGAAATGGCGTGGTCAGAGCAGTTGTCAATGAGGAGGTGACATTTGTGCAAAGACTAGAAAGTAGAAGAGTGAATCATATAGATACCTGAAAAGTTTTCCATATCAGTTCATGAATTTAATTTGATCTACTATTTTTGGAAATGATGGCCACATTTGTGTGGAAAGATGGCTGAAGGTGTGTTTGCCACTAGACGCAAAGTTGGCAAACAAAAACATTTTTTTTCCAAAATCTTCTGTTTATGAAGCAAATTGTTTACAAACAAAAGAGTTCATGAACTGATGTGCCACTGTATTAGTCCTAATAACTGCCCCGTGGTCCCTTTATATCTATTTAACTCTTACGGCACCTCTTAACTTCTGAAGTTTTCCTTTTTAATCTCCCTGTAAGCTCCTTGAAAGCATACAGTATGTATTCCACTTCTGATTTGTGTTTATTCACAGAGATTTCAACTCGATACTTTGCATAGGTTAAGAAGCCAGGCATGGTTTATAGAAAATAAGCCCACACCCATCTTTCCTGAGAGGTATTTTATAAAAACAGAAATTGTAGCATATAGGTTTGCAGGAAAATTCATGCCTTTGACCCATACCTTCATAAAACACCTCTTTTCAGCGTTTTTACCTTGATATTTTCGATTAAACTAACGCAGGACACAACACAAAGTAATTGTGGAGAACTCTGTAGCTCAGGAGCATCCCTGGCAAGGTGAAGAAGGCCAAGGTGTAGGAAGGCGAGGAAGAGACACAATTGATGCTTTCAGTGCAGCCCTAAATATGACAAAACGTTTAAAATCTCTCAATGCAGTTCTAAATTACAGTCCTACATGCCATAACCTTAGATGAAAGCAGTAGTTCCAGTTATATTTGATTATAAATACCCAAATGAATGATACCAAAGACTGCTAGGAAAGGACCTCAAAGAAAGATGTGTTCACCCTTATGATGCAGTTAACAAAATGTTCTGCCATGGGGTCCCTGCCTGTCAGGGGAGACCTATTTGACAACAAGACCCTTTTGATAATTAAGTCCTTTAGGAGCCAGACAGCCTGGAATGGATAAAGTCCAGGACAGCCCTGCCTCTGATCAAGCCCCTGTCCACAGTGAACCTTATGGAAATGTAGCAGAATGATTCATTTAGTTGTCCCCACTCTCTTCTAGAGAAGAATCAAAGCCAGTAATGGCGAATTGCCTTAAGAATAGCAAGCTGCTCTTAGGTTTGTTCCAGGTCCAAACAATCAGAGAAATTATTCTGTTCTCCTTTACACTGACCTGCCCTGTCAGATGCTGAAGAAACTTTTGATCTTTTACCTCAAGCAGTGTGTCAATGTAAATGCCTCTCAACTTGGGACCCAGCGAACATTGATCATTATTTGAAACAGAGGCCCCCAACATTGAGATGTTTTCTCCTCATCAAGTCTAATGGAGTAATGCATTGTGTAGCTGTCACTCTCCAGAGAGACCCTCACAAAAGCAAGTTGTCTATCTCCTGTCTCCAAAGGCAAACTCATGAATAAACCATCTTAACATTAAGTCATGTGCATACATAATTTAAGATGGGTTTGTGAAGTAAAGATGGGAAAGAAAATATAAGAGATACTCATCATACCTCCATTATGCCCTCCACCAAGATTTAGGAAGGCCTTGGAGCTAGGTAAGAGGTGGTACATCTGGTGGGTACAAGGTCCCACCAGACAGCAGTTCTATTATATCTTACTGTGCTTCTTGGAACTCAGTTAACAATGGATAAGGACTGATAAGATTCAAGCTTCCTCTGAACATTCTCATATTTTCTTTTGCTCTAGGCCAATTCCTAGGTAAGGCAAGTTTCCTTTAGGAGTGATTATAGATCCTTCAGTTTCCGTATGAGAGGCCGCATTCTAGATCTCTCGTGACTTCCAAATGAGAAGCTGCACAAGCGCCGTGGAGAGAAACTTGCTCTTCTCATTTCTGATTGTCTTCCTCTTACCTCACTCACTTCTATTCACTAGGCTGCAGTGATGTGACATTTTTTAAATGTCTTTTCAAGTCTATTTACCCATCTGTCGCCTAGAACAGCCCCTACCCCTCAAGCTTCTTCTCTTCCACATATATTTCAGGGCAGCTCTCTGCTTATGTCACACTTCTCTCCAATCCCTTTCTCTTGTTCTTTGTCAGCCAGCAAAACCCTTCTTTCCATCTCCAAAACAGCCTACATACCATCTGCTGAGGCTGGCAGACTCCTGTTCTCTCTTTTCCTTTTTCCCCTGGTGGGAGTTGGTAAAGAAAATCATGTCAATCCCCCTTTGAATCAGCTATAGGCAATGTGAGCTCCTCTGGAAAACCCCCTTCATGGATACACCCTAGTTTTGCAGGAAGGGAGGCGAGATTTAGGGTCATAGAATGCAGCTTTGATCCAGGCAAAGTGCTCCACAGTGGGCTGTGGCTAAGAGAACAGACTCTCAGGTCAGATTGCCCTATTTCAGTTCTGGATGCCATTCATTACATGAGCACAGATGAGTCATTTCAGCAGATGTAAGCCTCGTATAGAAAATGTAAATGATCATTGGATCTTCTTCACAGGATATAGTAAGGATTAGATTAGGTCATTCAAGCCTTAGCATGGTTGCTTGGCCCATAAATGTTTGCTGTTTTTAAGTGCATCATACTAAATAATTGGACTAAAGCCAAGTATTTCCCTCAGCAACACAGAGTAGTACCTCAGTGGCTTCCTATTTCAAATGGCTCTGGCTGTGCCATTAAGTAACCATCCCTGAAGCCTGGTCGCTCCAGAAAAGTGTAATGCCCCCACTGGCTTCTCAGACACAGAATACTAGCTTATAAACTGAGACTTTCACAGCTAAAACATCCCGCTAAAGCTTGTGTCCCACATCTAGTAAACCCTGACTGATACACACTAAGAAACTGAACCAAACAAAAACCTTGTATCCTAATTGCACAAGTGGTGATTTGTGCATAGAGCATTTCTCAGGCTGAATTTCCAGGGGTTGCTAGGTTTGGACTTCGAAGGCTTTTTAACAACAAGCTCTGTTCTCCAGTCCTCTTCCTCTGGGAAATGTACTGCTTAAGACACCACAAATTTAACCAGATAAAATTCTGGAGAATATGAAGATGAGAAAAAACTACAATAGCCCTTGGGGACACAGGAATTAAGAGCCTGGCTGTCTCTTTTCAAATATGTTTTATTCTTTCACTTCTGAAGTATACAGAAGAAGCTCAGATTAGAAACACTACAAATTTGCACTTTCTGAACTGAAAAACGTTAACCTCGAAGCATTACCAGATATATTTACAAAGGCCAGTTCTAATTTCTGTTATAAAAATAAGATGCATTTTTCTTACATTTTTCCTTAATACATATCTTGGTTTAACCTGACATGAAAAATAAAACATTATAATAACAGACCATAATTCTTGCAAATAGGATTATAAGTGACATCAATCAATTGGAATAATGAAAATAACGGGAATCAAGTTAAATGAAGAGTTCATGTTCACAGTGGAGCAATTATTCCAATAATTACTTTGCTTTGGGCGACATAATAGGAACCTCTTGCAAACCTTATTTCCTCTCGTTACTGTCCATCTTTGGCGCAAAATCCACACCAACCTCTTAAAGTCGTGAGTACACTGATTGGCACCTCCTCCTTTGCCAGCAGACATGAGAGACTGGATTTCTTCAGTTGAGAGCTCCATATTCATCCCACTGCTCAGTGTACTGGTTCGTGCCTATTCGTGCCGTGGATCAATGGGCCTGGCAATTATTACAGGATTAGTCCAAGGAAGAAATGATCTGACAAAATATAGGTAGGATTAAAGACCCGCTGGAAAGCCCAAACCTCAGTCTAACTCCACCGCCTGCTTATTGCACTGCCTGGGTCCGTGCATATATATGGTATTGTGGAGAGGAAATGAGCCCATCCTAGCTCTAGTTTTATTAAGAGCATCACTCATCTCCCTGAAACAATGAGGTTTCAGCTTTTATTACTACCACTGACCAGTGTCCAGACCTTTTGTTCAACTTTGGATTATTTATAGTGGTGAGTGAAAACATGAATAAATGCAATTTGTGGAACACTTAAAACTGATTTTACTCAAGCTTTCCCACAAATATTTCATGGTAGCAATGCACAAAGGGCAAAACGGATCAAGTTTTACCCTGCTCAGCCAACATGCAGAAATGAACGAATTATCAGGTAGTCAGAATCATAGGGCAGACAATCAAATACCCTAAATAACTAAGGAAAAAAAAAACTAGATTAGAAATAGTCAAGATTAAATAGCCCAAGAACAACTAAGACTTGACAGAATGATAGCCAGGCTACAAAGGCAACAAGGTGAGTTTATTGTGCAGGATGTGACAACACTAATAAAACATTACCTACCAGGGTAGAAGATGCCAGGAGGAGGGAAATAAGCCAGGTTCTGAGCCATAAACTGTTTTCATCCACAGGTAATGCAGGAAGAAGTGGGGCAGGTTCTGTAGGCTTTTTCCTTGTCTAAGTGATGGTGTTCTCAGTAGCGTTGGAGCATTATGCCCGTCCCATGGTCACAAGCCACAAGCATGGGATGGGTGAAGGGAAAGATCAATGCTCCTAAATAGCACTGTCATGTTTCCACAGCCATTTGATCATCAATTCTAAAAGGCTGGATTTGAGCATTTGCAAGCCATTTCCCAGGCTGTGAGGGGGAGGGATTAGAGAGACAATTAGACAAAATCATCTGTGTTATCTTATTGAAAGCAAATATCTGCCTTATGTTAATGGCATTTATAGGATCCACAGAGGTAATACTAATGGAATTACAGAGAACATGTCCAGGAATGCCCAACAGGCGCCTGTGGTAATTCAATTAGAAGAACCTTCAAGAACCATATAATTGCATGAAATTCTTAGTTTCCCCTTGTTGGGCGATTTAACAAAATCTTTATTTATCTGTCTCTTTTCACACGGAGAGGGAAATAGAAGGGTGCCCTCTTCTGAACTTGAGTCATGTCACCGAAGCATCCCTCCAGTAGAATTCAGTAGAGAAAACTTGACCATGCCTGGCATAGGCCCTCAAGGAGGCCTCAGGTCTTTACAGCAGACGCTGTTGGGGCAATTACAGAACTGTGTGGATCTGCGCTTGTTTTTCTCATCATATGGCTAAACAAAGAGACTCCACCATGATCTACTCCAATGAGTTCTTTTTATTTAGAAGACAATGAAAGCTCAGGGGAACAACTTGCTTAAGAGAGTGACTTGGTCAAGGTCAGCTTGCTCAACTTCAAGCTTTCACTGGTGAATGCGGCAACTGGAAGCTCCCATTCTTCCAGCTCATGACCTTGAACTTTTACCATGCTACTGTTGCAGTGGAAAGCTTGCATTAGAGCTACACAGACACTGATGCGTGAAGAAGCTGCTAATAATGTCTATGAGATGTTTGGCTGTATATCTCATTGTTTGTGTCGAGCACAAAGGACTAACACTGACATTCTTTATCTGTCATCATTATGAGATACAAGAGACTATGGAAGGGTTTTTTTGTTGGTTTTGTTTTCTGCTTTCCTCAATAACATGTTAAAAGTAACTTTAAGAAAGCACATTTTCTATTCCTCCTAGCACCCTAAAAATATTTTTCCATGATATGATCTTAGTACCAGTTGTTTTTATAAATAGGATATTTTACTTTGGTATTATTCCTCCATCCACAATTCACAGAGGATAGATAAAGGCTTTTTTTTTCCTCAATAAAATGTTTCTGAGAGCCCAAATCTAGACTAGGACATTGTATGCTCTCCTGGTCTCTGCTTGAAAGGAACACTCCTGTTTTAAAGGGACAGGTTCACAAAGAAAATGAGAAGTCTCTTGCTTGGTATGAGGAAGGGAGATGAGAAGCACCCATAATTTGCAGCAAGACTTTGTATCTAACCATTCAGTGTATCAAATCCCTCTATCCTCTTTTGACTTTAATAAGCCTCAATTTTTTTCCTCTCTCTCCTGAACAGCTACCCATGACTAAGAAGACTTAAGTCTTCCCTTATGTATGTCAGTGTCTCATCCATATTTGCATATGGATAGAAATGTAGGGCTGTAGAGTGATAAAACCGTGTACATGCATGTGTGTGTGCATGGATGCTCATGTGTATGTCTACAACGCAGGCACATCGTGACCTGTGTCACCCAGTCTGGCCTCCAACAGTTTCTAGGCCCATTGAGGTATTAGTTCTCTTCAATAATATTCTACTTCTGGGCCTCATAACAAGTTTATTTCCACTCATTCCTTAATTTGTTTATTTTCCATCAAACACCTATTGGTCACCTACTGTATAGTAAGCAAATAACAGAGCCGATGGACATAAAATTTTAAAATGACACACATCACACCCTGAGTGGCTTATGGCCCAGGGCTTTACTATACAAACACTGTCCATCTTCGCTGTCCTTTTTCATATGCATCGTATTTGGTTCTAAATGACTCTTTGTCCAAACATAAATTATTCCCTCAAAGGACAAATATTTGCCACCATTAATTATATTTACAAGTGCTTTCAGGTTTTAGCTGTGCCTCCAAAAATATTTTTGAGCCACCACCATCCCTGGAACAAAACAGTTACCTAGGAAAGCTCTTTCAGAAGTAAAATTCCGCTTGTGGATGTCTTCATTCTAGGGTATTTCACAAGTATTTTTTTCTATGACCACAACTCCACAGTGGTCCTAGGCAGGACTGCAAAGGGCCAAGCAGGAGTCCTTTGCCCTCTCTTTTCTTCCTCTGTACCCATTTTCAACCTCAAAACATGGACTCCTCCTATTCTGTTTCTTATTCCAACTGGGTTTGAATCCAACACTTGCCACTCACTGGCTTTGTGGCTCTGGACAAATCATTTAACTCTACTGGGCTTAAATAAAATCAAACCAACACCAATACCTACAAAATAGGAGGGAGTCAGTTCCTGAAAAGCAGCTGGTAAAGAGCCAACCAAATCTCAGATGCCAAAGGGCAAACCAGAAGTCACTAACCAGCTATGGAACAAGTCCTGTCAGAAGCTGAGTGGAGAAAAATGTTTGAGGCCCAAGCATAGATGAATAGCCAAGGGGGCCTGTGGGTAGCATTGTTGATAACAGATTGTCCAAGAGCAAAAAAACCTGGCAGATGGCATTTTGCTGATTTGTTGCTTCTTTTTAAAGGGTTTGGTATGCCCTCCCTCTCTGGGCTGTTGCCTCAAAGCATTTGTAAAGAATGATACCTTCCTCACAGGGTTATTTTAAGATTTTGATGACACACTGGATATGAAAGTGCTTTGAAAACTGTAAAGTGCTCTACAAATGCTAATTTCTCTATTTACCCCCTTTCAAAACTATTCAAAGCTGGCAATTTATAGTGGGATAAGAGAAACAAATTCATGGTCAGGAGTAGAAGATTGATAATGTTGAATGAAATGCACATTTTAATGGATTGCATTTCCCTAGATCAGTTGTTTCAACCCAGATATACAGCATATGACAATCTCCTAAGGAACTACAGGACTCACAAGGGCTCAGGCCTTAGCTCCACGGATTCTGCAATGATCGGTCTACACTGGTTGATCTGAGGGGCCCAGGTGTTAGCATGGCTTAGAAGATGATAATATCTTGTGAGCATGGAGAATGACTGCCCAAAGAGAAAGTTTCGCATATTACAGTTTAGGTGAAACTTAACCAGGTTGTCATTAATTTCTTTTTTCTTCTTTTCTTCTTTTTTTGATTTTTTTGTGGAACTGGGGATTGATTTTTTTAATGTTTAAAAGAGAGTGCAAATTAGAATTACAACAGAAAAAATTACAAGTGATGCAGAATTTTACTTAACAAAGCAATATGAATTTCATAGTATTCGTTGTAATACGTAGTGTTGTCTTCCAACCAGTTATTCATATTACCAGATATACATGTAAAATTGGAAGAATAAAGAAAGAAAAAAGAAATGTATAAGAAATTAAGAAGAGAAAACGTACAATTAAAAAAAGGAAACGAAACAAATTAAGCATTCACTGCTCCTTTCCATAGACCAGCAGAAATGCACAGTACAGTTGTCCAAACCATCCTGCTTACA
>NDGM011036449.1:0-10211 GCA_002564305.1 Octomys mimax
TGTGTGTGTGTGTGTGTGTGTGTGTGTGTGTGTTTGGAATTGGAAATTGGGCCCACTGGTATTTATGGATTTCTGAGACTTTTTTTTTTTTTTGGATACTTTTTTTTTAATGTATTGGAAATTGGACTCAGGACCCTGCTCTTTCCAGGCAGGCGCTGTACCACTGAGCTATATCCCCAGCCCCATGATACTTTAATATGAGTTTTTTTCAGAAGCTTACCGGGTCCCAGACCCAGCGATTCAGATCTGGAAAGCAGGGAATGCCAGGGAATCAGTACCTGGGAGTGACTCTGGATGCCTGACTCGTTCGGGAAGGGTGGGTGTGGACCGAGAACTCTCCAGCGCAGCTCCTGGGCTCTGCAGGTGCACAGAGGCACCGCCAGGGCGTGGCCGGCTTCCCTGAGGACACAGCCCGCAGGGGCCGCGCAACCTGGGTCTCTCTCCCTGTCTCCACCCCCCCCCCATGTCTCCTTTCCGGCGGAGGCCAGGCTGGAGCCTGAGTCTTCGGGGAGCCTCCTCCTTACTCCGAGCCTACCCCACCGAGGCCAAGCCCAGCTGCGGAGGCTCTTGCTGAGTGCACTAGGTGCTGGGGTCAGAAGAGCATCACAGAGCTAGGGCAGAATCCGTAAGCTGATGCTTTTCTTGGGACCTCCAACTCACAGCTTGGACTCCAGCCCAGGTCCCCTGGCCTCCCGGGGCGGGCACACGCAGGGGTCTGCTCAGAAAGTATGTAGCCCCACCTCCTGCCGGCCCCAGGGGATTCTGGGAACCACGCATCCCAGGTACGCTGAGGGAGCACAACGCTGTCTTGCTTTGCCAAGTGTGAGGTCCACGTGCGCCTCCTTTTCCTCTCTTATTTCCCCCGATTTTGCCTTTGCTTCTGTCATCTTCTTTACTTCCTTCTGAAGCCCAAACGTGGTTCGACCGGGATGCGCTCAGTTACAATGGAAGGAGACTACTTCGGTTGCTTTATTCCTCTCCAGACCTGACTGAGGTCCCAGACCCTTGTCCACTGCCATCCCTCCGCCCCAAGTCAAGCCTGCTGCCCCCTCCAGCATAGGACACACTAGCTCTTCCCTGGAAACAATGAGGATGGGGGCTCTCGGGGAGCTGGGGAACCCAGGACCACCCCAAATCTCCCGGTCTGCAGAGCCGGCTCCCGGGGCACAGGGTGGGATGGGCACTGTGGACCAAACCCCAGGCTCCGTGGTCGCCGCGCTCAGCCTCCAGCTCTCCTCTCAGGCCATTCCCCCGGCAGAAATTCAGGCCTCAAGACTGGGGTGGCTTCCCAGCCTCCTTTGATTCTCTCTGCCCCACACCAGTTCCATACAGCACTGGTGCTGGTCTGGTCTACCCCATCCACAGATGGGGACAAGTCTTGGAAGCTAGCTCAGTGGCTGCAGACAGCCAGACACTCCGCAGTGGCTGGGACAGTATTTGAATCCCAAGTCTGACCCCAAATTTCTTTTGCCTCACATGCACCCCGCTCTGCCTCCTCACCTCATTTAACTTGCAGAAGGCCGCGTTCCTTCTAGCCCTTGAACTCCCAGCCTGCAGCCCTTGGGTCTGTGTGTAAAAGTTCCTGTGACTGACCTGTGACTCGACCATGCTGCTTTAATTTTGTGTTTGCCTTCGTAGCTAGCTGTCCCGCACCTGCCAGCGGCAGTCCCCGGGGAGGCGGGGAGGGTGTTCCACTTTGCAGCGTGTGCATCGCGGATCGCTCAGGGTGGAACGTTCTGAGCACGCTGGGGAGGATGCACACTGAAGTTGGCGAGATGTGCTCTCCCTGGCGAGCGGGCTTGCGGCTGACAGCTGCTCCATCTCCTTCATTCCCGGGACGCTGGAGCATGAGCGCTGCTGCTCTGGAGAAGGCGGTGAAACCAGCCGCACCGGAGGCAGAGAAGCTCCGGAAATGGCGATAAGAGCGCCGTCCCCAGCCCTGGGGAAGCTTGCCTGGGCGTTCAAATACTCTCGCAGGCAGCAGAAGCACCTTGTGGCTGCGGCAGTGGGTGCTCCAGGCCCAGACTTGGGGCTCTCACACGTGGGAACCACACAGGCTTGCCTCACAGCGGGAAGTCCAGATGTCTGTCCAGAGCGTCGCCCAGGTGTCAGCACTGTGAGATGTGCAGAAGGCTCTGTGGTCACTAAGCGTGGAAGACGAGGGAGGCTCCGAGTTGGAACAGTTCCCTGTGCAGCTTTGATGGCCCACAGTGCTGTGATTAGCAGCCAAAACTTATTTAAGAAGGTTCCTTATCCAGGATAGAACCCAAGGAAGTGAAACGCCACACGGTGAGCCAAGAAGCCGGCTGAGCCTGCGGCCAGCTGTCGGCCAGCGCCCGCACCTCTCCCTGACCTTGGCCGGGGCCTGCACTTGCTCCGCCACGGCTCCTCGCCCCCGCCTGTCTCCTCAGGAGCCTTCCCTGGGTCCCTGGGACTTTGCCGGACCCTGGCTTTCTCTTCCAGTCACTTGGGCAGCCAGAGCCACCCCACTTCTTCTCTTCCTTTAAAAAGTAAGGCCTTGATGTTGTGTCTTGCTGCTTTTTTATGCCAAATCCAGGAACAAAGTTGACAGAAACTAGCGTGGAAATGGCTGGTGTCATCCGCAAAAGAGGCGGTGATGGCAGCAGCAGGACTACAAAGGCCAGCTGAGCTCTGGCTTGCCATCAAGGGGACACAAGAAGCTGTCTGACAAGCGAGCTGCCTAGTAGCTGTAGAGATTGTGGAGAAGTGAGTCAAACGAGCCAGAGCACACTGGCGCCACGTGCGATCCGACCACTGACCTTGGTGGCCCTTCCCTCAGCCACTCATCTGCACACCTTGCACCTGCGCCAGCCACTTAGTAACCAGACACATGGCCAGTCCAGCCCTCTGATGGACACTGAAAGAGATTCGGCTTTACCTCCTTTTGTCTTCCCAAGGTAGACAGGGAGCCAGCATCTCGCTGCAGTACCTGATCAAAGACGAGTCCCCTGAGCCAGTGGTGTTCCCTCCTTGAACAACCGACCGCCCCAAGAGATGGGACCACGGGAGGCTCTGGTGTGCATCCACGTGGAGCTGACACTGAACATCTAGGAAGGCATCGCCGGCACAGGGTATGAATTCAGTGCTGACAGTCGGCAGTTAAAGAGGACCTGCTTGAGGCTTGTAGGAGGCCGGTACACAGCAACCCACCAGCTGCTCCCATAAGGGAGCGACCCTGCCCTGCCCACTTCACAGACAGAGCTGCTGCGTCCCCACGGGGGCTCCAGGTCCACACAGCGCGAGCACCTCTTCCTCTTTGCAGAACAGTCATTGCACTGCGGCTCACCCAAGGTGTGAACTATCCAGCTGGTCACAGGGCGGTGAGACGATGCGGTGGTGTGCTAGCACAGGGACGCTGCGGTGCTCCTGTGCAAACATGCGGATGCGAGCGGGGACTTGTGTCGGGGTGGTAACCAGAGTCCTGTGGCAGCAGCCCGAGGAGGACGGGCAACCTTGTCCTTTTGTTTGATTTTTTTTACAAGAATGTATTTCTAACACATCTTTTACTCACTAAACACCTTCCCTGTCTCAAATCTTGTTCCCACCCTTTCCAATGCCAAAGGCCGCCAACAAACCGAGTATGGTTCTCCACCATGTTCAAGCAGATCCTTGTGAACAGATTCCGATGCCCCGCCCCAGGCCCCTGGAGACCCCACCTGCTGCCCTGAGAGGGGGTCTACGAACTTCAGCCTAGCGCCGACGCCAGCTCCATCCTCCACCACCTGGAGCTTCTCCCTGCCTAGCAGAGAAAGCAAAACGAGCTCCACTCTGCAGATGAGAAAAACGGGCTCAGCCAGGGAGCCCCTGCGCGCGCTCGCCCGCAATGCGCAGCAGCCTGCTCCACAGCACGGCTACTCCGGAAACCAGCTGAGAGAAACTGCACTTCAGCGAAACGAGATTCACAGTAATTTGGTTTGGTTTTTATGAGACCTTCGAGTTTAATCCCTCTTGGCAATAATCTGTGTGATCTTGGTTTATAACAATAGGGAAACTCTCCTGGGAAGAAAACAGGGGCCGCTGGTTAGCGAGATTCCGTCCAGCTCCAATTTTACGAGCTCCAAGACTTTGTGGCAGCAGAGGCACCCTGAGCCGGAGTCGGCGCTCGGTGCACTATGCGTTTCCCACAGGGGCTCACCCTGGAGGGCTCCAGCTGCACTGCTGCCCCCGAAGTCTGCCCTGCAGCCCGGCCCTTTCCTAAAAGCAGGGACAGGGGCACAAGGGCAGGGGAGCCGAAGGGCTGCAGCCCCAAAGCGCCTGTTCCCAGACAGCACTCCGCTCCCCTCCTCACCAAGGGCCACGGGAAAAGTGTCAGCTGGGAAAGGAAGCCTCCTTCACTCCTATTAAACTACTTGACTTTTCCGAGGGGTTTTAACCTAACTCTTGGTTAAAATGGTAATTGCGCATCCAAGGAATGGCCCCAGTTCTCGCAAGGAAGAACACAGGTTTGTTAAGAACTAAGGGAGATCCCAGGGAGAGGGGGCCGCAGAAACCTGAACATGCGTAGGTGACCAACAGAACTGCTGGCGACTTCTTCAGTTCTTCCTCAGCACTTCTTTGGGTTTTGTTTTTCTTAATATTTTCTACAATACTCCAGCATTCCCTTTTTGATTAGAATAAAATGTCACTGCTTTCCATTCTGAAAAGCAGGATGCAGAAGCCTGCATCTGCTGCTGCCCTAGCTCCAAGCCATGTGCTTACAAAGCTCTGGGGGAGAAATAAGGCAAGATTCAGACCCGGTCTGCTCCGGGGGCAAGTCACTCAGTCGACCTCTCTACTCATGCCTTTATGTGCTGGCAGATGTTCTGTAAGGAATCTATAGATCTATAATCTTAAATAATGAGCATATTTTTAAAGGCTTGAAATTTGATGGGGAATGTAGGGAGATTCTATTAGATTCCAAGGGATTGTTTTTTTGGTGGTTTTTGTTTTTGCGGAACCAGGGACTGAATGCAGGCCCTTCAGCAAGCGCTTATTCTACTGAGACATCTTCCTGGTCTGAGAGATTGTTATTTTTAGCATAGCAGTCACACATACCACTCATTCCTGGAGTGGTTGAGATTTCTCATAAATGCCTAACTGATACTTGGGGAATGATGTTTTCATTTGTGGGGGGGGGGGCACATGCCCTAGTTCCTCGAAAACTGAGCCATGTCACTCACAAAATACCTAACGACACTCTCAGGGTGCAGATGCCGTGCGTTGCGGTGTTTGGGGCCAATTGTCTTCAGGTGGCCTCTATCCTTGGGGTGCTACCCTCCTTCCCTCCTCTGTGGGTTTGTCTGGGCTCCACAGTTCCTTGAGGGATGTAGACACAGTCCCTGTGTGACCAAGCTCTCCTGTTTTTTCTCTGAATGTGCCTCAGAGCGGGATGAGTCCCTGTGCCTGGCAATGTGATTTCATGTCTGGAAGGCCTGACCATTTCAAGCAAGGCAACCCCCCACCTAACTCCATTTCAAGTAGCATTTAATGTACAAGTTGGAGGGCAAAGAGGAGACCTGATGGAGCATCACCTTCCTAATGCTATAAGTCATCTCTCTGTTCATCATTAAACTCATGACAGAATCTTATACCAAAGCCAGTGCTGAAAAAGAAAATATTCCTCTGGCCAGCTGCCTCTGATTCCCACCTTGTTACATCAAATGCTCGAAGGTCTTTGGAAAACCTGTGAGTGAATCTCTGATGCCAGATCTTTTTCAAACATATAAGGAGTTCCCAATTTAGGACTTGGCTTAAAACTGAAATAACTTGCTTTAAATGAAAACTTCAACTTTAAGAAGGAGTGGGCTTCTTTTCCCAAAAGGAAGAAACGTGACGGGAAATTGCAGCCGTAAATCAGAGTGGTTCAGCAGCACCAAGAGGGGAAATCTGTTTGGGAGCTAAGTGAGCCTGCTCTGACACAGTGCAGAAGATGGAGACACAAGCCGCGGCAGTAAATGCCTGCTCTCGTAACAGCTGCGTATCCACTGGCAAGTGTTATCGTCCCTTGTGTGCAAGCTCGCCAGCCGCAGCCTCTGCAAGCCGAGCGTGACGTGTGAGCCTTCTGTCCCTGCCTCAGAGAAGCAGCAATCGACTGGTGGCTGGAAACACGGATGCCACTTCATGGATCCTCAGCGCTGAGAAGAATGAAGGAAAACCCTCCGCGTGCCATTTGACCTCACCTACGGCTGGGGAGAAGACGTGGCGGGCAGAGGTCCCGAAGACACAGAGCAAACTTGTTTGCACTTTGTGCATTTTATTGATAGTTTACATTTTAAATCCAGAGTGATATCCTGCACAGGGAAAAAGCTTCTCCCTAAACAAAAATTATTAATCCAGCTTTAATGGCTGACTCTTCAGGGTCTTCTTTTGCATTAGACAAGTTAATTTTTAGCAGGTGTAAAAAAGTGCACAAAATCATAAGAGAAAACTGGGTACATTTAATAGAGGGCTTCCCAGCCAGACGCTTGCTAGACAAGTACTGGGAAAAGGTGTTATGTTCAGGTTTAAATTGAAAGAAAATGACATATCAGATGAAGCTGGCCAGCCGAATCCACTTCGCTTTGCGCTTCACTCTGTTGTGTCTCTCCCGAAGGTCAGGCAAGCCTGCTATAAAATCACTTCGGTCTTTCCAGAGGTCTGTGGGCTTCATTTTTCAAAGACATAAAGGCAGCCTTTGTGACTGGTCCCTCCCTACACCCTTTCACATTGAGAGAGGAAACTGAATTCACCAACCAATCTATCTCACTCTGCTCCTGACACAGTTCTGGACGGCACAGAATGTTGAAGCTGGGCACGCGCCCGCACACACCACCACATGGCCCCCTGTCCTGCCTGCCCCACGTCTCTGCCAGGGCTTCTCTGTACAACAGGCTCAGGGGCCTGGACTCCCCTAGGATTTGTGGAGACAGAGAGAAGAGCATGAGTCCCCCTTCGATTTTACAAGACCTGGCTCGCTCTTCACAAGAAGCTCAAAACCATTGCATCTGTGAGGTTAAGGATCACAGCAGCAGTGAGGCTAACGATGCCCGCAATCTTCGACGCTCCCTCTAGAACACAGACCCTCTCATCCCTCTGAGCCAAGGTGAAATTCGTGTCTCAGTCCTAGCTAATAAAATACGGTAGAAGTGAGAGTCAGAGGTTTCTGAGACTGGGTCACGAAAGACATGGGCTTTCCTGGATTACGCTTTCTTGAGGAAGCCAGCGCCATGTTGTGAGGACACTCAAGCAGCTCTGTGGCAAGCCCTGTGTGGGAAGGAACTTCTGCCACAGGCCAACAGGAAAGCCAGCTCTGTTGCCAACAGCCACACAAGCGAGCTGCCCTCAGCCTAATCAGGGTGCCAGCCACGGCAGGGCCACTGACTGCTTGACTTTACCCTGAGGAGAGGCCTCGAGGTGCACCCACCTGCTCAGCCTCCCCAGTTTCCTGGGGGCAAAGCCCCGTGTGATGTCGCAATCAGCTGCTGATCTAGCTGCTCAGCTGCCACCATTTGCTTCCTGGTGGTTAGCAATAGCTGTATCTTTCTTCTTGAATACAAACTTAAATGTCAAGCTTGTGTTCTGGTGTACTGGGGGGATTTCTGTGTGTTCAGGTTTGTGTACAACTTCAGGCAGATGTAATTATTTTCCCCTCTCCGTGCTCTGCCACTGTCATACCAGGCCCGGAGGCACTAGCGTGCATCTCACCACAGACATACATCCTTGGGCCCTGTCTTCATACTCGGTTTCTTCTGGGCCAAAATCTAAGTTCTGAGTTCTTGGTTCTGCTGAGTAACTCTTCTGTTGGCCCATGTACTGTCCTATAGATAGTGACCTAGGAGTGTCCACAGTTCGTGGCAGAGGCCAGTGTCTGTGTTAGCGTGGACAGTGTTAGCAACTTAAAAGTGCTCATAGTTTTCCAAGTATTAGTAGTGAAGAGCAGGGCTTCTCTTGGGAAGAAAACTGCCTCTGTTTGGAAAGACACCCTGATGTGGTTTCCAGGGAAAAGGTGAAGCGAGAAGAGCACAGAGCTGGCGGGAGTGAAGGAAGGGACAGCTGGCTGAAGCTTGGTATGTTAGTGAGACTCGCATTTCACAGCGGCAGAGGTAGAGGAAAGGTAAGGGAGGGAACAGGCATCTGGGGGGAAGCGCATCCCAAGCGGGGGAAAGCTGCACCCCAAGCCAGGAGAATGTCTGAATCATTAGAGACCTGAAATTTCTGGCACAAAATTCCATCACTTTGCATTTCTGCAATAGAGCTCCCCACAGTTTGCACTGGTGCACTGGTGGCACACACTGCACATGCCTGTAATCTCAGCTACGTGGGAGGCCAAGGTAGAACCACAGGAAGTTCAAGGGCAGCCTAGGAAGCAGAGTAAGACCCATAATAAAATTTTTAAAAGACATAGGAGTATAACTCAATGGTAGGGTGCCTGCCCAGTTCGTGTAAATTCTTGGATTAGATCCCTACTGTCACAAAATAAAAACACAAAACAAAGCCTACAAAGACTGCTATGAGTGATCCATTTAAAGGAAATTTACAAGAAAGAAAGATTGGTGAGGTGTAGAAACTGAGACAACAGAGGAGGGGCTCAACACAACCAAGAACTCAGAGCTTAAATTTTGGCTCAGAAGAAGCCGTGTATAAAGACGGGGCCCACGGATGTATGTCTATGGTGAGATGAGTGTCATGCAAAAGAAAACAAGGACTTTATATGGGGACAGGAAGAAAGATGCCCAAGGACATCTCAGAGACCAGCAAGATCTGACCATCACAGGCTCAGATGTGCAGAGCCATCAACATGTCACCTGCAAAGGGAGTCCCTGGGCCCTTGCTCAAGAAAGTGCTTCTGAGAATTGGTGTCCTGGGGTTCGTCCACTGTGCTCAGCTGTATAGGCATTCAGGGGCTGAAGCCCCCCCCCATGGCCCAGGAGGGCCTGGCTGCTGCCTCCATTGGCAGTGGGCCTTGCCATTATCATTGGTTTTGCCAGCATGCAAAGCCAACAGTAGTCGGTAAGGAAAGCTTTCATTTGGATTTCAAAAGTTGTGGGAAGCTAAGAAAGGAACCCCTGAGAAGGCAGTGCATGAAGCTGTAAAAGTAAGGTGAGGGTGCAGTAGAGACCTCAGGCAACGGAAGGTACTGGGGATGCAGAGCATCTGCCAAGGATACCTGCAACCCATGAGAAGAGCTAGCCTGAGAGGCAAGTGCAGGGCACTTGCAGCTGGCAAGGCCACAGGCAGAACCGCCCAAGCCCTTGGGAACTCACACTTGACCACTCTGTGACCTAGACACTAGACATTGAGGTATGGAGCTTGATATTTGCCCTGCTGGGCTTTGATCTTATGATCTGATTCTTTTCCAATCTTCCTATTCCTTCCTGTTGGAGTTGGAGTGTTTACCCTATGCCAAGATAAATCAAGATTATATTTCTTTCTTTGATTACCCCTCCACTGAGGTTCACAGTTAACATTTGTCCTGTATCACAGAAGAGACTTTGGTCTTCAGAAAAATGTCAGGAACTGTTGAGACTTTGGAGAAGGGAGTATTGTATTTCTGGTTGACGTGGGATAGTTATGTTGGGTATGATTATGAATTTTTCTATTCCAGTGGTCCTTGTTTCATGAATTTAATTCGTTCTATGATTTTGGAAAAGATGGTTATGTTTGTGTTTGTGTGGAAAGGTGATGTGATTATGTTTGTCAGCCAATGCAGAATTTGCAAACATAAGAAAATGTTGCCAAACACTTTTATTTGTGAACCAAATTGTTTGCAAACAAAAACATTTGTGACAGAAGTACCACTATATTTTTCATGTGGAGATCAGTCTGGTTTAAGATGTGTCTGAGTGTGCATTTGACAAAGGACGGGACGTGATGGCTGGGGTGGAGTGGCAGCTTGACCGGCTGTCTCACTTTGTGGTCTGACTGAGCCTTGGAGGTGTGGCCTTGGAGTCTACGTCGGTCTCGTCCCTTCCTCTCCGGTGCTGCTCCCCTGTTCTACTTTGCAGCTTCCATGAACTAAGCAGTGTCTCTCTACTGCACCCATCCACCATGATGTCCCTGGGTTGGGGTGAGTCAGCCATGAACTTAACCCTTTGAAGCCATGAGGAAAATAAAAGCCTTTTTTAAATTGTGGGTGTCAGATGTTGTGTTCTAGCAATGGAAAAGCCTGCTAATACATCATCTAATCATATAATTAGCCCAATGTGTGTGTGTGTGTGTGTGTGTGTGTGTGT
>NDGM011036450.1:0-20153 GCA_002564305.1 Octomys mimax
AAAAAAAAAAAAGAGTTTGGGACACATACATAATAGATTTCATTTTCCTTCATTTTTCTCTTCCCTCCATCCCCATTCTCTCTCTCTCTCTCTCTCTCTCTCTCTCTCTCTCTCTCTCTTTTTGGAAGAACCAGGGATTGAACCTAGACCCAGGCAAGCACTTATTCTACTGAGCCATTTCCCTGGCCCCACCCTTTCCATCTTCACATTCATTTATTTATCTTTTAAGTTTTTATAAATTTAGTTAACATACATACAGGTAGAATATCAGACTACTAGGCCAATTATAAAATGTATGAAATTTATAAATTTATAAAACCTGTAAGACAACTGTACTGAGACAAAGTACAGTTTTGGATACATCTTATGTACTAGATTATGTTATTTTTATTTTCTTCATTTTTTCCTCCTTGGAATTGCTTGTTCTTAAATCTTATATTCCTGGCTTTTCCAAAGCATCTAGGACACTCATATTTATCATTCAGATAGATGTGTCATCATATATATTTATTAATTTTATTAAAAATTCATGATAGGCCAAGAATTGCAAACTTACATAATGACACAGGTTATGAATACCTTAGTTCAACTTTTCCTTCAGATTCTCTATGCACTATAAATAGATGCTAAAACAACAAATCAAGATGCTGGGCTAACCTAATAGCTCAGCGGATTAAAGCGCCTGCAAGCAGGTTCAAGGGCTGGGGTTTGATCCCTGGGCCTGCCATGCCATCACTGCCACCGGGGTGCACTGAGACAGCGATTGAGATTGGGCATGGTGGCGCGTGCCTGTAATCCTAGCACCTGGGAGGCTGTAAATAGGAGAATCACTACAAGTCTGATCTAGTAGTGAGACCCTGAACACCCTGTAGACCCTTCCCTAAAATACAAAAAAACAAAAAAAAAAGCTAAAAGTGGTACACTGTTGCCTTGTAAACTACTTATGTATTTTCACATTTAATATTTGTGGGAAATACGGTGGGGGGTTGTCCTCACCCACCTTCTCATCACTGGATAACATACACAACACCCACAACCTAAGGGGGAAAAGCCTACTCTACCTCATCGTTTGATGTGTTCAGTCCATGGTATGTTGACTCCAGTTTGGAAAGGGCATGATGGGAAGGCTTGCCAGAGGACGTCTGCTCACCTCTCAGGGCCAGGAGTAGGGACGGGCGGACAGGAGGGCAAGAATATACCCTTAACCCCGCGTAACCCACCCCTTCCAGCCACCCTAACCTCCAAACTTGAGACTTTTACTGGACAATTTAGGCCAAAACCATAACAGTGGTAAATATTAAACAAGACAAAAGTGCAAATACATATGTTTTATCAATATATCCTAAGTGCACTGGTACATGAAGAATTGGAATGTCTTCTCAGTTTTTATTTGATGCATGGTAACTGTGTGTGTGTGTGTGTGTGTGTGTGTGTGTGTGTGTGTGTGATTTCCGCAAAGACGATTTCAAGGCTAATGCACAGGGAGAGTAATTGCTGATCAGATAGTACAACTGGTTCAGTCATAATATTTTCAACTCACTATATATCAAAGGAATGAAAAGTCAAAACAAAACAAAAAGTAAGTTTTTCTACATAGAAGCTCATCCTTGTCATTCTGAAGGCATGTTCACAGAAGTATCATCATGTGTGTTCTTCTTAATTTCTAGTGTAACAACATTCTCCAGTCTACAGCCATGAAACTAAATACACAAATAAATACTATCTGATGAAGAGCCTTCTTATACAAGTAACAAAGCTGGCATCCAAACCCTAGTCTCCATGTTTAGTCCCTTTCTCTTTCCAATATGTAATGTGGTTAAATAGTCACATTTTTTTAACTTTGTAGACTAATATTATTGCTCCTTATTTGGAACACTAAAAGCAAACCATGCCTTTCGTTTAATAAATCCTCATAATCCTCCCAAAGAGTGTATGACAATTTATGATCTAAGAAATAAGAAAATCTGGTGCTTTCTTTTTTTGACATTTTTTCCTATTTTCCCATGTGCCTTCTAAAAGCTACCCTTCACTTGCAATTAAATATGTAACATTTCATTCAATTAGAATGCAATAAGTTGTTAATTTTGATGCAGAATAGACCTAAAGGCTTGAGATAAAGTAAAATCCTTAGGATTTCTGCCCCATTTTTTATAGTTGTCACATATTAAAAGAAATGAGATAATACTGTTCATTTTAGATATATAGAACTTCAATTACACGTTTTCTCAGATTATAAATTCTATTATTTAATATTATAAGAAAAGATCAAAATCCATGTTTTAAACTCTTGGTGGAATTTAATATCCTTTTCCATGTTCAGATTCATTTTTACACTAATGGGGCATTTTTTGTGAAGAAATGGATTATTAGTCTTCTGTGAACAGAAGTGTTAGCAGCCTTTACAAATGATTTGAATTTAGATGCAGTGCTTGACCATTACACGCCATCTTTATGGTATCTTAAAGCTCATAGTGAACTATGAATTGCTGAGACCAATTCTACTTTGCAAATATTTTCACGATATTTGCCACAAGCATTTTCAGATTGTTGCTTGATTTTTGGAGCGCTGGCTTTTTGCTTCTATGATGGGACTAAAATTAGAAAGGATTATAGCATTTCCTACATATGAACTCTAATCACCAGGTGTGCAGTAAGAACTCCCTAGCAGAAGGTTGAGATGCCAGGAAAGCTTTTTAGTTATTTTATTTTCTACTCAGAATGAAACCACTGAATAAGTTTGGTACATTTCCTCAATTTTAAGTTAAATTGTTAGATAAAATGTACTTTATTAACTATTATGATTCATATAGTGGGACATGGTGGCACACACCTGCCATCCTAGCACTTGGGAGGCTGAAACAGGAGGATTGTTGTGAGTTTGAAACCAGCCTGAGGTACAAAGTGAGGTCAAGGCCAGCCTGAATTGCATAGAGATCCTGTCTTAATTTTTTGTCTTTTTAAAATAAATATACACATATATTTTATGCATATGTAAAATATATGAATATGTATACTGTATATGAATATATTATAAATGTGTATTATATATAAATATATTATGTATATATACATATATATACATAAAGTAAATGTTTGTAAAGGTAATAAAAGTAGATGAGAGACCAGAAAAACAAAATGTCATAGGATTGCCTTGCTACAATGTTGTTTATGTTTGATTCCTAAGTTTCTGTGTAAAAAAATGTGTAATTGTTTTCTAACATTCAATAGGGATTTAAATTTTAGAATATCTATGGTTGTCAGAAAATAGCAGTTCCATTTTATGTCTAAAGTATGTGACATAAAAGAGGCAGCTACAGGATAATAATATCATTAAGCTTCTCTTATGGATGTTTAACAGCTAAAGTTTGCAGACAAAAAATTAGACAGATAGATGGGCTAAAAAGATAGCTAATATTTTGGTCCTTCAAGGGAAGTGAGGACTCAGGACATAAGAGAACTTCTGCTGTGACATCCTGTAACTACGTGGTGTCCCAAATTTTCTGATCTAGATTTCAGGTATACAAATATGAATAAAATTTAAGTAACTGACATCAAATATCCTGCATTATTCATTTATCCAAATCTAATTAAATAGAAAAAGATGAAAAGCATATCATTGCATTGCCAACCTTTTTTCTTTTTCAAAGATGCAAAGGAAAGTTAGTTGTAGCAGATCAGAGTTTGTTTCACTTGACTGGTTCATGAAGACATTTTCAGTGTCTCGTCATAATTGACAACTACTAGATAAGGAAAAACAGTACAGCAGAATCAGGTTATTGCCTGGCAGAGAAATTGACAAATGTTCAGCGTGACATCAAGTAAGATGTGGACAGTTTTGTCATATTACAAATAGATAAGGGTATTGTATTCTCAGTAGCAATGTCAATTGGGATGTTTTTAGGTCTAAAATAGGTAGCACATGAGGAAAGGCATGATGCCTAACTATAGAGCAGTGGGTTGTGTCAGGCACAGGAGAAGAACTGAGCTGCTAGCGAACTGTGTTAGGCAGAAAATCATGGAGCTAAATCATGGGCTGGAATAGTGGTGGCTCATAAACCCACATAGCATGATTGTGACGTGTGGGCCTCAGAAGACAAGTGGAAAGACGAGATAGTTCAAAAAGAAAACCTTAACGCAGAATTGATAAGCTTTATGTTTTTTTCAAAATTTAAAAGTTAGGTTTTATTTTTGTTTCCTTGGTCATTAGCTGACTTACCTGGTGTCCACAGTGTCATAGCAACTGAGCTACCATTTGTCTCTAGAAACTACCCCAGAAACAACCTGAGGCTGCTTTCAGAAATCCAGCAGGAGTCTGAGACTGACACATCGGTGTAGGTCGCGCATGGATATAACCCTACCGTGGATCTGGGTTCTCTTCATGAGCTCCAAGTGCCTGGTTTTTTCTTTTCTTTACTTTTTTTCTTTTCTTTTTTTTTTTCTTTCTTTGTTTCTTTTCTTTTTTTTTGAGTATGGAAGTTTGGCCAAAATATTCTGCTTATCTTCAAGTAAAATACTTGTTTCCTATGCCTTAATTCTTTCTTTTTCAGAATTGGGGATTGAACTCAGGACCCTGCACTTACCAGGCAAGCGCTTATTCCACTTGGCTATCTCCTCAGCCTCTCCTATGCCTTAATTCTTAAAGAAAGTCATTTTTTAGCCTATTTCTAGGCTAAAAAATCTGCACTGAGTCATTTCATTTTTTCTCAGTGTCAGATTCACATATGATCATTTTTGTTTGCTTTGCCTTGTCACTCAGTGCTCTGCATTGTCGCTTCATGTTATGCTTATTGTTTTCAGAAAAATGGTTGAATTGCCTAAAAATACTTTTAAAGGTGTGGAAGTGTGACAGTGTCACAGCCCTGTTTTCAAACCCTAGTAGCACACACACACACACACACACACACACACGTCATTTTTTTCTTCACTCTGAAGTTACAAAATTAGTTACAAAATGTAGTATATTGAAATACATTTAAAGAAATATTATACAATGCATAATGTTTTCTAAATAAAGACAATGAAGAATGGAAAAGGTTAAATAGTCACTACACTGGAAAAGATGAAAGAGAACTAGGTTCAGGTCTTTAAAATTAGTTTTTATAGAACATCAATTTCTCATGCAGTTGAAAACAACTATAGAGAGAAAAAACGCTAATCCCTGGGGATCATCCTTTGTTTTTTGGCAATGATAGCACTGTTCTTTAGATAGGACATTTTCTGTGAAACTGAATGTTCCAGACATTAGTTTATAGCTTATGGTTATTGCCTCTATCAGGGGGAACCTGAAGATTATTGATTTTGACATGTAGAGTCAGAAAAAAGAAATATCATTGTACATGGGAATTTTTAGAAATTAGAAGGCCTTTTGCTAAGAAATTGGGACTATCATTTGGAAAGTTGATTCTTTGGGAAGAATAATAGCACTGGTATGAAAGATGGTAAAAATAATTAATTATCCCTTATCATATCTGAACAGGTTCCAACTCTATCATTTGGTTATGCTATAATGAATAGTGATTAGACATCATATTTCTGTGAAGCAGCAAAGGACCAGACAGTGCCTGAGCCTTTTTATGCAAATAACTTAGACATCAATGAGAGTATTAAGGAGAACATATAAAAGTTGGCTTTAAAATTTTTATATAAAGACATGAGAACTGTCAAATGAGTTAGTGCAATTACTAAATCATAGAGAAATGAGACTATGAAAACTAAATTGTATTTACTTCTTAATTTCCTGGCAAGTATCTGGCACAAGGATCAAAATTTATGTCTATTAGGTTTATCTACATTAATGTTCCTAATATAACTTAGCAGTTTCCATATGGGGAATATTTTTGGATAGCAGCCCAATCTACTTAATGTTGTAGTTAAAGCTGGAAGAGTGTGCGTATAGTGTCATCATTTAGAGGGCTGAGGTAGGAGGACTGTGAGTTGAAGCAAAGCCAGGGATAGGGAGAGACTTTAACACCCCCTAATATGTGCATACATACATACACATATATAATAAAATATACAAACATAAATAAATCCATTATCTTCAGATAACAGAATACTTAACTTATGGCTAAAAGATAAGAATTAAAAAATAGATACTAATTTAATAATTTGTTTTACTTTAATATGTTATTATAAGACCTTTAGCCTCCTTTCATTAAGCAAGTGATATGAACTTTTTAATTTTTTCCATGCTTCCTTTTAAAAAGAGTAAGTGATATCTATACAGAGAAAGCTACTTAATTTTAACATTCTTTTCCACCAAAAGAATTCTAATTAACGCAGTGCAGTGCATAGTTTAAGTGACACTCTAGAGTTACAATTCAACTGAAGTTTGAATCTACTGTCAAATGTATTTCCATCTATGAATGTAAATTTCCTCTATTTCTGCACAATTCTGATTCTCTTATGTAAGTTGGTTGTGTTCACAATGCTATGGGTGCAAAGACTTCTGTGTGGCTGGGAAGAGGGAAGAAGAGCTCTACTTCCACACTGTTTTATCCCAGTAAATTAGGTCATTCTATTTCGTCATATTTCAGGAGTTTCTTGACCACTTTGTCCTTTAAAAAAGAACATATTCCCCACCCCCAGGGTGTGCTGAGATGGAGATTGAGACTAGGTATGATGGCACACACCTGTAATCCCAGCACTTAACAGGCTGAAAACAGAAGAATCAGTATGAGTCTGATCTACATAATGAGACCCTGTACTAAATACAGAATAAATAAATAAAAATAAAAAAGAGGGCTGGTGAGATGGCTCAGTGGTCTAAAGCCCCTACTTAGAACAAGCTTAGCAAACCACAAGGACCGCGGTTCAATCCCCCAGCACCACATGCCAGCCAGCCCCACCCCCTGGTGGGCTGAGCTACACACACACACACACACACACACACACACAAAGAAAGAAAGAAAGAAAGAAAGAATATCACAAGCTTCTTATGTGCCTTTACCCTAAAAGCCTTCTGAATATATCACCTGCACTCTGTTTGCCCAATATACACTTGACCTTTTCATGCCACTCCTTTTAGTCTGCCTCCTGCAGATACTTTTGAAAACTCCCAGATCCACGGAGTATCCGGCAAAACATTGGAAAAATGCAAATTTCTTAGCCTCACATTGAATTCAAAGCATTGGTAATTTAATTATAATTTCAAGATTAACAGTGAAAGTGTTTAAGATTTCCTACAAGATGCATTTCTGTGAGATAAGTTCCCACCAGCCTTTCTGGGGTGCTATTTCCATTATAGACTTGGTTGTATTTTCTTGGAAGAGTAACACAGTCTTCACACTCATGACATGTTTTTCTTACTATAATAGTTCCAAACCCCGTATCTGCAAATAGCTGTTTGGCTTTTAGTGGATTAAACTTAAACAAATCAATACAACTTTTATTTTGCTGAGAATCAGAAACTAAATATGAGGACGTCTTTTACTCCCTCATATGGTACCTTCATTTATTTTGCTGGGATGTCTAAAGCGAAGCCCTACAAAAAATAAAATAAAGAATAAAAAATAGGCCTAGTAATAAGGTTGCACCCACTATTACTTGTCTTTTCTCTAAAATTCTATGACAAAATTTCAGAAACAATTTTTCTTGCTGGCTTTGCTATTTTCTGTATACCCTCTTCTTAAAATAGGCCAATCCTAGGGCTGTTTATTTGCTGTTTATCTGATACTGTTTACTTAGTGAACAAGCAAAAGTATTTAACATTTTAAATTAATATCTTTACTATGTTTAAAATAAAGACACACCCCTTTTTAAAAAGTGATTCTCCATGTACATATACAGTTGTAGACTTACTTCCATTTTGTATTTTGGCTCATATTTATTTTAATTTGTCCTTAATTTTTCCTCTTTTTCAGTTTTATCGCCATAGTTAATTTCTTATTTTACAAAGAACATGCATAAAAACATACCTTCACTTTTGGAAGTTATATGTATGTGAAGTTCTTTAATGTCTAGAATTATAATGTGCACTGATAAGGAGTTAGTTGAATTATAATTATTCTTGGATTATTTGATCCTTTGATTTTCTAGGGGACAAAATACTATCAGGAAAAGGACATTTTTAGCAACTACATTTTTCTAGAAAAAATATTCTAACTTTAGACAATTCAAGTATTTCTGGATTATACAAGATATAAAATAATTGTACTTAACAATTCATTTAATCCAAATATAGATAAGCAATAGGAGTTCTAAATATTAAAAGAAAAAGCAGTAATTATAATCTAAATCATTTTTCTTATCTTTTTGAGATGGTATATAAGAGATGGATAGATTATGATGCATCTGTATACTTAAGCTCTCTGTACAACACTATTTCTGAAGAACACAAATCAGAAGAATTCTCCTTTCATCACTAATCTGATTTTTAAAACAACTGCATAATGCACTTATTAAAAAATTCATTTGACAGGTTATAATGTGCAAAGATGCAATTAAGTTACAATAATAGAAAATGAGGTAGAGAGACTCGACCTACATTGGAGCAGCACTGAAAATAAGTTGTTATTAATTATAAGTTGGTTATTTTACTGTCCTATATAATAGGAGTTCTAAGTAGTAAATAAATATTAACTTGCAGGACAATCAATAAGAAAACAACTGAATAATACAGAATAAAACAAACAATGTGATGGAAGTTCACATACTAAAAGCACAAAGTAGTGAGGAAAGGCTAGTGGAACAATATGTACAAGACATAAAGGTATATGAAAACAGCAACAAATGCTAATCAATCAGTATATACATTATAGAAAGGTGGAGGAAATACCCAAAACTTCAGTCAAAACACTACAGTTGTCAGAACAGGCTTTAAGAAATGACTCAACTAAACACTATTGCTAGGCCTATAGTAACAATAGAGACTGAGTGGCTATAATGACATTAGATGAAATAAATTTGTCATACTTAGCGTTTTGCATGGGGAACAATACAATAAAGGACACATAGGTATAAGATTATTTTATGACAAATCACCCAAAGAATCACTTACCAAGAGTGCAGGAAACCTGTCCACATATTAAATATCAAAGAATCCAGCTGAGGGGATCGCATGCCAATGTCCCGCATGAGTCCAGCTGAAAACCAACAGCTCATAACGGTGCCTCCCACAAGTTCTGCTGGAGGCCTAGAGCCCACAACAATGTCTCATTGAAGCCCGTTTCCCAGATCTGCACTGCAAAGGCCCAAAGGTCAGCGGTGGAAGCTAGAAAATTGGGGCCAGTGACATGAAGGATCTGTGCTAACAGCCTGTGGGATCTGAACTGGAACCAGGGAGTGATGCTCAAAGTAAGTACCATAGCTCTTGGCAAAAATATGACAGCCATTCTCAGCTATAGTGAGGTCCTGAATTCTACCTCCTCCAATCATTAGGAAAACTTCATTCCTATCAGGAAAACCAACAGGATGAGCTTCTCCAGGAGACTGAGCTGTGTACCACCTTCCCCTCTGAAGTAAGAAAGGATGCTCAAAGTGAGGACCAGAGATCCCTAAAATGAACCACATCCATCCTCAGCAACAACCAGGTCCTAAGTTCCTAGTCTGATGAGAACAACTGAGTTCACCAGGAAATCCATCATGGCAAGCTCTTCCTGAATATCTGAAGAGGACCAGCATCTTCCAACAACTTCTGAACCACAGCTTTTCCAAACAGTTTCCCTAATCCCTCCTTTTATCCAGTTCTGTCTCTTATGCTGCTGGCAGCAATCCTCAGGTGGGCCTCCCATACCCAGCACCATGCTAGTTCAGCTCAGTTGGGTGTCATAATTTGACAACCAGTTAGTAACACACTACATGACTTTTTGACAAAATCTTAGTGCAAACAATAATAGTAAAAAGCTCTATCCATCATGAAGATGAAATAATTATAAGCGTATATGCACCTTAGACATGCGATGTGAAGGAAGCAAAAACTGGCAGAAAAAAGGACAATTCAATAAAAATCACTGGCAAATTGAACTGTCTATCCTCAACAACAAATAGAACAAGTGAGAAAAATATGAACATGGAAATACTAGCCTCAAAATGCACTTTGAACTAGTTAAATTTACTAGAAATGTATAAAACAATCCATTCAACAAAAGAGGAAATAACCCAGTCTAAGAAAAAACCTTACTATTATAGAATTGATTTTTAACAGGGTGACAAGACATCTCAATAGAGGGAAAATACTCAATTTTTAAAAAGTGATTGCGAGAGGTCAGGGAGGTAGCTCAGCAGCATAAGCACCTGCCTGGCAAGCTCAAGGTCCAGAGTCTGATCCCTGGTATCATACACACACCAAAAAAAAGACTTTGTGGATCAAATGAATGTCCTAATGCCAAAAAAACTTTTTTTTCCGTGTATTTAGTCCAGAGTCTACAGGTCTACAGGATCTCACTACACAGATTGGACTGTTAGTGATACTCCTGTGTTCAGCCTCCCAAGCGCTGGGATTACAGGCATGTGCCACCAAATCTTGATTATCATCCTACATAATACATAACAATTAATACCAAACAGATCATAGAATTAAATGAAAAATTGAAGATATAAAATTAGTTATGATACTGAAATCATATGCAAAGAATTAAATACTGAAATCTGTACTTCATCTAGATTAGAAACATTTGTACTTCAAAGAATAACATAAAAAGTGAAGAAAAATCCCACAACACAAGACCAAATACTATCCAATCGTTATGACTACTGAAAGACATTTATGTACATTACTTAAAGATTGGTATTTCTTGAAAAATCAACAAATGAGCCAATTTTAAAATTGATATGCTACCAAGACTTTATTAAAATTGACAACAAACATATAAAAGTCTTAATGTAAGTGGTGAAATACAAATAAAAACTACACTGAAGTCACTTTGTGCCAAATGGGTAGTTAAGTTAAAAAGCAAACAGCCACATTTAAGTACTTTGGCAGACTCTGGGAAGTCTGCAGGACTCTGGTAAGCTCTGCTCTCCCTTATCACCTAGCATGAAGGCATGGAGCTTCTGGTGGTGCTGGTCCAAACATGTAAGAACTTAGAAGGACTTTGGCCTGTGCAGTGCTGGAGAGCTGCTCTCTGTGGGCCCAACAGGCAAGCACTAAGCATTCCTGGAGCCATTTAAGAACATTGGCAGACACTTGGAAGCTTGCAAGACTCTGTCTGGCTGATTACAGAGAGCTTCAAAAATGCCAAAACACAAGAGCAAATGGCAATCTCAATTGTCAGCCCCACCCCAGAACAAATCCAGGAGAAAAAGACATATAAGAATGTGAAAAATCACACACCTGAAATCTCTGAAATTATAGAAACTGAAGTAAAGAAAGTATCTCTTTGAATGATTTTCCATCAGGCTATAGAAGAAATAAGGTGGGAAATAATCTCTCAGGTCAAAAAAGAAATGAGAACAATCATGAAAGAATTGCTCAGTACAGCTAAAGAAGACAGATTTTTAGAAAAATAGAGAATAGAAAAATGACAGAAACACTGAATGAGCAAAACAAGAAAGAATTAGAATACACGAAACAGATTTAAGCAGATATCTAGGAAATTAAGAACTCCATTGAAAGTTGGCACAAATACTTGAATGAAACTGAAGATAGACATTTCAGACTTAGAAGACAGTGTTTCAGCTAGTAAGTGTGAAAGGGAAGGTCTCTTAAAACAAACAAGTAAATAACAATTCAGCAGTTACAAGACACCTCAAGGAAAAATAATATAAAAATAATAGGCATCAATGAAGCAGCAGGAGATAACAGAAATGACATAAAAAGACTGTTTGTGGAAGAAATAGCAGAAAATTTTTCAAACATGAGAAAAGAACTTGACATACAGTAAGTGAGGCATACAGAACTCCAAGTCCATAATCACAATAAATCCATACTTATATACATAATAATCAAGATCTCAGAAATTCAACAAAAGAATAGAATACTGAAATCTGCTAGAGAGAAGAAACAGATCACCTACAATGGACAGCCCATCAGAATCACGGTAGATTTTTCAACACAAACCATCAATCAAGAAGAGCTTGGATTGAAGTATTTCAGGTCCTGAAAGAAAATAACTTCCAACCCAGATTGATGTACCCTGCAAAATTATGTTATCAAATTCAACGGAGAAATAAGATCTTACAATGACAAAGAACAACTGAAGAAATTCATGACAACCAAGCCAACCCTACAAAGAGTACTGATAGATATTTTAGAAAGAGAGCGAAGTTATCAAAGCTTCATTAATAACAGAAAAGAACCACCACACAGAGAAAATAATTAAATAGAGGGAAAAAAAATAAAGAACATATTGCAGGAAAATACCATGAAAAAGATAAGCCAAAATGTATCAGTTATAGCCATCAATATAATCAGCCTCAATTCAGCAAGCAAAAGAAACAGACAAGCAGAATTGATTAAGAAACAACACCCTAAAAATACAAAAATACAAAATAAAAAGGAAAAGGAAACAAAACACAATATGCTGCATGTAAGAAACACACTTAACTCAAAAGAAAATTCACGTGGAGGGGTGTGATAGAGAATTCATAGACTAAAAGTCAAAGTGTAGGAAACAATCCTTCATGCCCCAGAAAACCAGATGAAAAGCAAGGTAGTCAGAAACTACCCTGGTTTCTGACAATATTAACTTGACCCAAAAATCATGCAAAGAGATAGAGGAGTTCATTACATGCTTGACAAGGGCAAATTGCAAGTGGGAGAGATAACAATTATAAATATATATGCACACAATGTAGGAGCACCTGTATACAAAAGACAAATTTTAACAAATAGTAAAAATCAAATGAATAATAATACAGTAGCATTTCTTTTATGTATTTGACACATGGTCTCACTATGTAGGTCAGACTCGTAGTGATCCTCCTGTTTTCCACCTCCCCAGCACTGGCATTACAGGCTTGTGCTGTCACATCCAGTCTCAGCAGCCAGCTTAGAGCACCTGGGGACATGGCCAGCATGGCATATAGGGCCAGGAACCGAACTCCACTCCCTGCACTTGCCTAAGCAGCCACTGAATCTGCAGAGCTATCTCACTGACCCATGCAAGAATACAATAGCATTGGAGAACTTCAATATGCCACTGAAATAAAAGGATAGATCAACTAGGCAAAAAAAATTAACAAAGAAATAGCATAAATAAACAAAACGTATGAAGACATGGACTTAGTAGATCCTTAGTGTGTTTCACCCAGAAACAATAGAATACACATTCTTCTCAACTGCACATGGGACATTCTCCAAAATAGGCCACATACTAACACACAGAACATTCTTAAGTAAATGCAAAAGAATTCAAATATCCCTTGCATACTATCTGACAACAGAGCAATAAAACTGGAAATTATTGACAAGAGTCTAAAAAAACACCATAAACACATGTAAATTAAATAACAACCTCCTAAACAAACAGGGGATCACAGATGAAATTTTAAAACATTTAAAAATTATTTGCAATAAAAAATGAAGATACAACCTACTGAATCCTGTAGGATGCAATGAAAGCTGTCTTAAGAGGAAAATTTAGAGTGTAAATTCATGCATTAGGAAAACAGACCAAGCCCAAAATAAATGATCTTATGCTGCACCTCAAGTTTTTAGAAAAAGAAGAGCAAGTCACACACAAAACCCAAAAGAGCAGGAAATTATAATAATTAGAGCAGAAATTAATGCATTGGAGATGAAGAAAATAGTACAAAGAACAAATGAATCAAAGAGTTGGTTCTTTAAAAGAATAAATAAAACTGATGAACCCCTAGCCAACCTAATCAACAAAAAGAAGGAAAGAAAAACACAACTTTGTGAAATAAGGAATGAAAATGGAAAAATCATAATAGACCCTAGAGAAATGAAGAGGATCAACAATACCTACTTCCAAAATCTTTCCTCTAACAAAATGGAAAACATAGAGAAAATGGAAAGTTTCCTACATACATATGAAATGCCAAATCTGAGTGAAGAAGATATATAATCTTTGAATAACTCAATAAAAAGAAATGAAATTGAAAATGTAATAAAAAATTACTAACAAAGAAAATCTCAGGTACCAGTGAATTCACAGATAAGTTCTCCATGAAACTTAGAGAAGATTTAATGACAACTTTTCTCAAACACTTGGAGGAAATGGAAAGGGTAGAAAATCTCCCAAACTCACTTCTAGAGGAAAGTATTACTCTAATTCCAAAACCAGAGAAATATCCAACTAAAGAAGAGAACTACAGGTCAATCTTTCTGATGAATATAGATGCAAAAATCTTCAAAAAAAATACTAGCAAACAGAATGCATCAAATCAATAAGAAGGTTAAGCATATTGACCAAGTGGGATTCATTCTAGGAATGCAAGGTTGGTTCAACTTATGCAAATTCATAAATGTAATACACATCAATAGAAAGCAGAAGAGAAACCGCATGATCATCTCAATAGATGTAGAAAGAGCTTTTAACAAAGTCCAACACTCATTCGTGATAAAAACCCTACGGAGAATCAGAATAGATGGTTTATGCCTCAACTTGGTAAAAGTCACTTATGACTTTTACCAATAGATAGCATCATACTAAATAAGCAAAAACTGCAGGCCTTCACTTTAAAATCAGGAACAAGACAGGGATGTCTACCATCTGCACTCCTAGTTAATATACTTCTGGAAATGTTAGCCAGAGCAATTAGATGAGAGAAATAAAAGGAATAAGAATTTGAAAAGTAGAAGTGAATTCATCATTATGGGCAGATGACATGATTCTCTACATGGAGGGCTCCAAAAACTCAATGATGAGTCTTATAGATTTATTCACCAAATACAGCAGTGTAGCAGAATACAAACTCAACAACCCAAAAATTAGTAGCATTTTTGTACACAAAAATGAATGTTCTGAGAGAGAAATCACAGAAACTATGCCTTTCACAGTAACATCCAAAAAATGAATCAATCTCCTTAAGGACATAAAAGATTTATACAGAGAAAATTATAGTACTCTGTGAAAAGAAATTAAAGATGATTTGAGAAAATGGAAAAATATTCCATGCTCTGGGATAGGAAGAACCAACATTGTAAAAATGGCCCTACTCCCAAAATTGTTATACAGATTTAATGCAATCCCAATTAAATTATCACTAATATACCCCACAAAGCTAGAGAAAACTTTCCTCAAATTCATTTGGAACCAGAAGAGACACATAATATGAAAAACTATCCTGAGAAACAAAAGGAAAGCTAGGAGGTATCACAATCCCTGACCTGAAATTACACTATAAAGCTACTGTGAAAAAATTAGCATGGTACTGATATAGAAACAGACCTGAGGGTCAGTGGAACAGATTACAACATGCACACACACCTGCAAATACACTCAGCCAGCTTATCTTTAATAAAGGGGCCAAGAAGCTCACAGGAAGAAAGAGAACCTCTTTAATAAATGGTGTTGGAAAACTGACTTACCATATGGTGAAGGTTAAAACTAAACCCATGCCTATCAGCATGTACAAAACTACAGTCAATATGATTTCAAGATGTAAACATTAAAACAGAAACAATAAATCTTCTAGATGAAAATGTAAGTAGAATGTTAAAGACATAGTTGTAGGTAGAGTTCTCCAAAAAAAAAAAAAAAACTGCATGGGAAATACTTCGAAGAATCAGCAACTGGGGTATCATATTTTTGAAAAGTTTCTGTACTTCAAAGCAAATTTCCAACAGAGTGAAAAAGTAACCCTCAAACTGGGAAAAAATTATAGCTGACTGTCCCTACAACAAAGGCCAACTATCTAGAACATATAAAGAATTTAAGAAAAAAATCAGGACCCCCAAATTTATTTATTTATTTATTTATTTTTATGTATTTAGTACAGAATCTACAGGGGGTCTCACTACACAAATCAGAATCATAGTGATCCTCCTGTTTTTCAGAGCACTGGAATTATAAGCATGCAACACCATGCCCAGTCTCATTCTCCATCTCAGTGTGTCCCAGGGGCAGGGCTGGCACCAGCACAGCAGGATGGGGATTGAATCCCCAGGCCCTGCATCAGCCAGTTTGCTGAGCTATCTGGCCAGCCCAAGGCCCCCCAAATTCAAAGACCCAATCCAAAATTGAGCATAGGAGTTGCATACACACTTCATAGATGAAGAAATACTAATGGCAAGTAAAGATATGAAAAAATATTCAACATCTTTGATCATTAAAGAATTGCAAATTGATACAACACTGAGATTCCATCTCACCCCAGAAAGAATGAGTAGCATCAAGACATCATCCTATAACAAATGCTAGAGGGGCTGTAGAGAAAAAGGTATCCTCCTCTGTTGGTGAGAGTGAAAACTGTAAAACCACTGTGGAATTCAGTATACAGGTTGCTTTAAAAGCTATGATTGGTGGGGCTGGGGAGATGGCTCAGTAGAATAAGTGCTTCCCTGGTAAGCACAAGGGCCTGAGTTCAATCCCCAGTTCTGACGGGGGGTGGATGAAAGCTAGGATTGGAGACCCCAGTCCAGCCAGGTATTTCCCTCTTGGGTGTTTTTACAGAACCGAAGACCTCATGCAACAGCATTATATGTACACCCATGTTTATAGCAGCACAATTTGCCATTGCTAAATCCTAGAAACCACCCAGATGCCCATCAACTGAAGAATGGATAAAGATGTGGAAATTTTAGACACCAGAGTATTATTCAATTATAAAACAGGATAAACTTGAGTCTTTTGTTGGTAAATGGATGTGACTAGAGAACATACTCTTAAGTGAAACAAATCAGACCTGCATGTGCAAATGTGGTATTGTCTTCTTAGTGTGAGAACCTGAAAGAGAAAGTGGAATCTGAAGGTACAATACATACAGGGAAAAGGGAATTCAAAAGGAAAGGGTTACTGAGTTGAGGAGAAGGTCGGGAGATGAAGTGGGGAAAAGAGATTTATCTATGCGTGTAGGCAGGGTGGTTGGGGCAACTGTACTGTGCATTTCTGCTCATGTATGGAACAAAGCAGAAAATACTTACTTCGCTTTGTCTCCTTTTTTCAATTGTTTGCGCTTCTTATCTTCTTAATTTCTTATAGGCTTCTTTCTTTCTTCTACCTTCTTCCAATTTAACATGCACACATCCAATAATATTAATAACTGGTTAGAAGACAACACTATATATTACAACAAATACTGTAAAATTCATATTACTGCATTAAGTAAAATTCTGTATGACTTGTAATTTTTTCTGTTTCAATACCACTTTGTACGCTCCTTAAAAATAAAATACATAAATAAATAAAAGCAAACAACAGTAAACACTGACAAGGATATGGAAAAGCATAGATCTCTTGGGCATTGTGATCAATGTGTTAAAACACTGCACTGTAATAGTTGTTCAAAGAGTTACACACACATATACACACACAGTTAACTATAGATTTACCATATGATCCAGAAATTCCAGTAATTAGGATACAGCAAAAACAATTGAAAATAGAAATACAAATAAAATTTTTAGGATTATTCTTCATTGTAACACCGTTTACCATTTGTCTGAATGTAGATATGACAAAAATATCCATCAACTGCTGACAGGGTTTTAAAAAACAATTGATGTGTTTATATAAGAATCTTATTTGGAAGTTAAAAACAGTGATGTCCTGGTATTTGTTGCTGCATGCATATGCCTTGAAACTGACAACCAGATGAGAGAATATATCACTTTGTGTATAGAATATGCTTACGATGACATTCTTAGAGCCAGTGAATTGTGAACTTCAAAAATATGAAAATTTTATTGTATAATCTCAATTAAATTTTCAACAAAGATTTTTTTAAATGGAGTGTGCAGACAGTTTTCACATTAAATTCAGGTTTTTTGGTATGTGTTTATTTTCTTCAGCCCTAGGTAAAACTTAATACATACCATTTCAAGGGTTGAGGTAAAGGAATAAGATGCAGTAATTCAAAACTTAAAATAAATTCATAGAAATACATGTGAAAATCAACTTAATCGTTTTTAAAATTCACACAGACATATTGGTTGTAGCCAGTGTGCCTTTGTTTATTTAGTCAATATCAGAGTTTTAAGGTTCAAAATCTTTAGGAGTTTTTAAAATAAATTTTAGTATATAAGAAATCCTTTCATTCACGTCTTCTGAAACATTTTAAGTTGATTGAAACTACTTCAGAAATAAATGTTAACTTGGAACCTTGAGAAGTTTCAATATGCTTTACATATAATAATCTATGTCCTATATTCCCCAAATTTACCACCTAAGTAGAAAAAACACCCAATTTATAGTTAAATTATGTATTTTGGAATACTGAAAAAGTATGCACTAAGCATTTCATGTTTAAGCTCTCTCTATATAAGCTGCATGCCTTTGTTACTTGTCTGTAACAAAATCTAAATAATACCCCCTAAATAAGCAAAACTATCTCAAAATCCTCTTGATACACAACTATCAAATTTCCCATGAGAAGTGTTGCTCAGGACACAGTAGGGGAGGCCGCAATTTAGTGAAACACTTGCCATTTGTATCAATGATGAAATTAGCCCTGTTTGTGATTTGCATAATGGTGAACTGGGTCTTCTGGAAGTAGGTTACCATGTAAGGCATAATGATAGGGTAGAACGCTATATTCCACTGAAATAAGTTGAAGATGTAAGTGCTTTTTCCATCTGGGAATATCAGATAGTATTTAGAGAAAAATAATTTCACTAAAAACCCCTCCTCTCAGCAAATCCTTTCTTTTGTTCATTGTTCTATTATGTATACCAAGATGTGCATATTCTCTAAAAAGACTGCCATAGTGAATGTCTTTAAATGCCAGTACTGTACAATTGTTAGTAGAATGTCATTAATGATTTCGTTCTCACAATTGTTCTTTTGCTAAAAATGTGAAATACATTTTCTGTTTCAATAAATAATGAAGTCACCCAATTTTGAGGAGAATTGAAAATAGTTTTAAAATGCAATGCTATTAATATTATAAGAAAATAGGAATTTTAATCTGTCGAATGTGCGTACATACATTTATTTTTCCCATAAGCCATGCTTTTGCACACCTAAATCTAGTATTCATCTCACATCGGAACTATAAGGACAGGAAGCTTTTCACCAGTGTGAGCACAGACCTTTTTCTGAAAGTCACTTTCTGAAAGTGAGGTCTGTCAGAGTACAGGGTAGAATCTTCCCATTTGAATCTTATATTTCTTTTTGAAGTGACATATATTCTTTTACTTAATGCTTTGGGTGTAACTTTTTATTGAGAGAGTTTAAAGGTTTCTCTTCCTCAAAAGCTGTACTCCCTTTCTTCTGTTTTTTCAACTTACCCTTTGTAATGGTGACATTTTTTGTTCAGGAAAGACTCAAATATATCACTTAGAAATAGCATTTAAGGTCTTAACCATCCAGCAGAAGAGAACAACCACGAGGTATAAAAAGTAATGCCATATTAATATGCTGAGCTGTAAAGGACACAAGTCAATAACTTCTGATAATCGCCAGTTCTGCAGATAACCCACTACTATCATGGAGTATTGGACTATATTGGGTCATTTTGCTGAATTCAAGCACCTACAGTCCTTAGACTGGTTTCAAATATGAAAAGGTCCTTTAAAGCCTTCTCCAAATACAGCTTCTCAAGCTACAGTGGAACACCCATCTCTGAGAAAGTAAAATGAGAAAGGAGGATATGTTGGGAGCCATGAAGCTAGGAAACAATCAAATATATATAGGTGGGACTTGGCCCAGTGCCTAAAGCAAAGAAGTTACCTCACTCCTGAGATGACTATCCTTTCTGGTTAAGGTTTGCTGTCACTTGCTAAGCAACCTAGTGCCATGTCCTACTAACTTCACAAAAGTATAAATAAAAGACAGTTTCACTGTGAAAAAAAGAGTGGGAAGTAAAAAAAAAAAAAAATATATATATATATATATATATATATATATATACATATATATATATGAGAGATAGGATAAATATACAGCTATTTCTCATAATTCATTGAGAATAAAAGTTTTTACTAATATTGTTTAGACAAGATATCGTGTCTGCAACTTGAGCTCTGAATAACTACTACAAAGACAACAGTATGAAATGTATTAATTATTGTAAATGTCCTACTAAGATGTTTTGAAACTGTTTCATTGCTATTTTATCTTTTTTCTCATTAAAATGAATAAAAATTATAA
>NDGM011036455.1:0-10622 GCA_002564305.1 Octomys mimax
CTGGGAGAGACTAGCTGTCTCCGGTCTGGACACACTATGTCCTACATTCAGCACAGGAGGAAGGGCGTGTAGAGGGGTCCCTTGGATCTCATGGCCCATGTTGGTGAGCAGGGTGGGAGACGGGGCTGAGGCACCCGTGTGTGGCCCCTGAGCTCGGGGAGCCACCTGGCTTTATTCCCTTAACTGAGAGTTTCAGCCTCACAAAGTCACAATTGCTCTTAGCCTTTCAATCAATAAAGCAGGAAACTGATTAGACTGTGAAATTAAACTAATAATGCCATGCTATTAACCCTCAATCGATGGTGAATGAGCGCAAAGTGAAGGCTATTTCCTAAATCCATAGTATCCCTTAGATATATGTATTTACTTTTTTGAAGATATCCTAGGCTGTGAACATGCCAAACCACCTTTGTTTTGGAAAAAATAGCAAGATTCACGGTACAGTCTGTGGCTGTCATGGCAGAGCAGCCTGCACATCTAGTGCAGGGCCCAGGGTTGTTCAGGGAGCGCAGCCTCGGCAGGTTGGCTGCAGCAGGGTCACTGGAGCCCCTCCGTGTGTCTGCTGTGGGCGTGAGCCCAACAGGTCCATGCCTATCCTTGGCCAGCCTTGTCCCTGGGAGCCTCTCTTTGGGGTTGACGTCAGATATCTTCACTTGTTTTATGCTGGGTAACAAAATACCACATACCAATCATCTTATAAACAATTAAAATTGATTTCTTGCAGTTCTGGTGATGTGAAAATCCAATAAAAAGGTACCAGCGTTTGGTGAGAGTCTCCATACTGTGTACCTCATGGCAGAGCAAGAGTGTACACGACAGAGTGGGGGACCCAACCCCTTGTACCCGTGTTTACTTCCTCAGTGATTAACCCACCACCAGTCCACCCATCAGCCCAGGAATTCTTCTATTGTTGAATTGTGGGAGAAACATTCAAACCACAGACAGCCCCAGGCCACTGCAGTCAGACAAGACCCCCAGGGGATAGGGCTGGCTGGCGCATTCGCCAGGTCTCACGGTCTCACGTGGGTTTGGGTTCCTGCCACCACCTTGTACCCCACAGTGGAGGGTCTGCAGAGCCCTTTGTGTTTTCAATCCCGTGAAGAGTGGCAGTCAGTCCTCCTCCCCTCTCCTCGCTCTGCCTCAGCTGTGTTCGCCTCCTGAGGGTAGCATAGGCTCATGTAGTCCCGGCTGGTACAAGGGAGGTGCATTTTGCGAACGAGGGCTGGCATCAGGCTATTCACTGATATATCTGGATCGCTGTCCGGGCTGGCCCTCACATTCCAAGCTGATCTCTGAGGTGTGAGCACAGCTTCCTCAGACAGCCTGGCTGGCCAGCATTTGCAGACTTGGCTCTGGCTATAATATAAGGATGCCTCAGTAGTGACTATGTCTCAGGACAACATCTGAGTGTGTCTCAGGCAACCACTTGTCACTCACCACTGGTGAGTGTAGGTGAGGCTGGGCCTGACAACCATCAGGACCGCTCCCACCACAGCACCCGAGTCCTTCTGGTTCTCTCCGTGTGCTCTTTACTGCAAACCCTCAGCTCTGCAGGACTCATGCTGTTATCTCCATTTAAGAATAAGCACACTGGAGCTGCTCTGGGGGGCAGCTGTTCTGGAGTTCGCATAATCTCTGTCTTTCTCTGGCCTCGCCGCTGAGGGTGAGGCACTAGCTCACCCTGCCGTGGACCCTCCACTGGCTCAGCGTCCCAACTGGCCTGTCAGCTCCACCAGGGTGGAAAGTTGCCAAGGCCCAGACCCCCTCTCTAAAAGTGGTGACGGTATTTAATAACTAATTACTCTAATGATCCTGCAGAAATGCTGGAGACCTGTTTTAGGAGAGATGTCAATTAGAGCCATCTGCACGGTGAATAAAGGAGCCCTACCCCAGCTGTACTGTTGAAACATGTTAGCGTTTTCCTACCAGCGGCCATATGGTACTTAACGAAAGTGAATTGTTCACACTGCACAGCCCGCGCCTCCTGATGAATACTAGTATTTTGTTTTGGAAAATAGTTCTTCCACCATGTGGAATATTTTTCAATGCAGTAAGCAGCAAGTTGGAAGCCAGCTCGCTCTGAAATGCAGAAAGACTCCCATCACCTTAAGATGCCCTTCCCTCCAGCCCAGCTCCGCCCGACCCACCTGGCTCCACATCACACCTGGGCCTGGTTCTTAGCATCTGTTTCTGAATCTGCTCGAAGCAGGGGCCAAACAGGGTTCTCACTCCGCCCACCTCAGCTTCTCGACTTGCAGGAAATGAGAAGCAGGGGGTGGGAAGCTGTGCGGAGTAAGGGCACTGAGCTTCATGTGGAAAGACCCAGCCATGGGGCAGAAGCCCCCAAGTGCTGAGAAGTAGTCCAGGTGTTCCCTGGGAGGTGTGGCTTCGAATAAGGATTAATTTCCTTATGGAGCATATCCCTTCCAAGAAGTGCGTAAGCCAGATGCGGCACGGCATGCCTGTAATCTCAGCAGAGGCAGGAGGGTGGCAAGTTTGAGGCCAGCCTGGACTACATAGCAGTTTTCAAAGTTACTCTGGAATACATAGTGAGCACCTGGCTGAAAAGTGAGAAGATGAAGCAGTGCAGCGCATAGGTGTACTCCTGCACGCTCAGCAAGGTATGGGGGAGGGGGGTGGACTATTTGGGGAGCCCCTCAGAAGCCTAATCAGTACTCTGTATGACTAGAGAAACTTCTCTAGTAACACACTACAGAAATGATCCCTGACAGTCGATAGCCTTCAGGAGCCTGATCCGAAGCTTCCCTCCGCATCACCAGGAGAGACTAATCTGGAATCGGTTAGTGACCAAAAGTCGTCACATAAGGGTCTGATGGCAGGACCTGGGCCCCACTGCCGTGTGAATGCAAGTGTGTTGGGCTCCTGGGGCCTTGAATGCTTCAAAAGCTGGTGAAGGCCTCACACAGGCCTTCTTGCACTGAGGACCAAGGTCACTGCATTGCCAGTGCGGGAGAGCTGGCGGCTGTCCTCTGACTGAGACACCACCACCAGAAGGTGCTGTGAGGGGACCTGCACCCTACCAGAGCTCTGTGTCCTCACCGAGTTGACAGCATTGTTGTTGGGGCCACCAGGAGAGAGCTTTTTTTTTATTGCAGCCTGTTCTAGGATCTTAGTGCCAATAACTGTTCCGGAACTTTCCCTAGAACCAAAGTCACTTATTAAAGCTTAATAAAAGGCAAGATTGATTGCAGTTGGTGACAGAGAAGATCTGCTGAAAGTCCTGATAACCGAAACGCTCTTCACAAAACCGTCGTCCCATAAATCTCACTTATTTCCAATTCGGCAGCAGCTGGTCCCAAGTTACAGTAATGATCCTAAGTTCATTCGAACATGTTCTTAAAGCAAATCCTTCTGGGTGAAAAATAACAGGCGCTTGCCTCTGTCCCTCATCTGCAGGCCATGCCATTTGATTTCACCTCTGACAAACACCCTGGCCCATAACAAATGGGGATCTGGAAGAACCAGGTCACAGAGAGCCCCTCAGCAAGAGGACCCAGGTTAAGGGCAGGCTGTACAGCCCATAGCTGTGAAGATGCCAGAGCATCTCAAATAAATGATAGCCTTCCCCTGGGACTATGACCCACAGACCATGAGCTGCCCTTTTGGGCCAAGCCTGGCAGTTTCCTAAAGAGTAACCCTTTCCTCACAGGACAGGTATGGAGCGGTCAATGGCCAGTGTGACTTATGCCACCTGAACTAAAAGTGAGAAGTTACACCAGGTGTGGTGGTGCACACCTGTAATCCCCATGCTGGGGAGGCTGACAGGAGGATCACTGTGAGTCTAAGCTGCACAGCAAGACCCTTTACCAAATAATAAATAAATAGATAGTTTTTAAAAAATTAAAAAGTGAGAGGTCTGCTCAGACATCAAATTTGATGAACTGTATTATACAATTTAAAAACAAATCCCCAGCTCTCTGAGCTCCTTGTAACAGTCACCTGTGGTATCCAAGGAGCAGCTGTTCACTGGCAGGGAGAAAAACACTGCATTGTGTGGGTACGTCCTGTGCCTGGGCTGAGGCAGAGACCCTGCCAGCAGGCCTCGAAGGGACACGCATTACAGAGATCAGACCCGGCTCCGGCCTGATGTTCAGGTCTCCATTCTGCTTGCTTTCCAGCAGAGACACTTCAAGGGGGAACAACAGGGATGACAAGACTGTAGAATGATCTTAATTTGTTACTGAGGCCTGGGGGCTGGGGACCCAACAACACTAGAGCCCTATGTTTTGAGGGTTGGTGTGTGGGTGTCAGGCAGGAGGAGACACATCCCCAGTGTCACCCACCCCAGCCCTGTTCAGTGAAAGGGGACAAAGCAGAAAGGCTGCTTGCTACAGGCCTCTGCAGAACTGAGGGTGCTGGGTGGGGAGAGGAGTGCTGGCCTGACTCCAGACTACCAACTGCACAAAGACGAACTTTAGTGGAAAAGAGAGAGAGCCCCACAGCTGTGTGGGCAGAGAGGAGGGGCTCAGTGGATGGGGAGAGGGCCTGGGGAATGAGGGGAGCTCCCCTGCCCAGTCTCTCTAGCTCAGAGACCCCTGGGCTGAAGCGCATGAGGTACTGCATGTCTGATCTTGGGGGAGCCCCGGAAGATTGCTGCCAACACAGAGAGCAGCTCTCAGTCCTCCTCCCACACATGGAGAGGGGAAATAAAAGGCATCAATGCACAGTAGGCCTGGGCATCTGAAGGAAGTAAAGAAACCCTGTGTAGATGGGGCGTGGTGAGGATGTGAGAGAGCAGGTCTGTGGGTGCCTTTGGCTGTGGCTTCCTGCCAGTCAGTCCTGGGGCTGCAGGTCAGTGCGGATCTGGGGGTGTCTGTCTTCTGACAGCTCGTTCAAGGCAGTAGGACAATGAAGACTCACGTAAGGGCCCCTGAGGGCTTGATGTTCTCTGTGGGGGAGGCAGGCAGGATGCTCTGGCTGAGACGCCAGCAAGACCCGGCCCCAAGGGACTCTATAGCCTTTCACATTAGAGAACCTGTGAGCCTCTCCCAGGAGCAGGCAGCTGATCCAACCCAGGGAGCCGCAGGTCTGGGATGAGGCTTCCTCACAGCCTCTCGGGAGCCTCAACACTGGCCAGCAGATGGGCTAGGAGACCTGGGGAAGAGCTCCTGATGGGATGGAGCATTCAGGTGGTGGAGTAAAGGGAATTGAGATGACGTTTGTTGTAGACTGAGGAGCCCTACCCCCACGACAAGACTAGCGAGTGGCACGTGTGAGCGTTGAGGGTATTTACAAAGAAGAGAGCAGGATTTCCTTGTAGTCCCGTACTGTCCAAGCTTGGGATAGTTGGGATGCTAATTACAAGCCAAATGCAATTTCAACCTTGGTGAACCTGATGTGGGCTATTTTGTATAAATAAGACTACTTTTAGAAAACAAAAATTTACTAATTAACTTTTCTTATCTTAAAAACATGAGATTTTCCTATGGTGTGAAAATATACATATGTAGGCACAATGCAGAGTTTATACAACTCTTTTTGTAGATATAATTGTATTGTTCCTGCTATTTTCATTGCAATTTGAATCTCAAGTAAGAAACCACCTGTTGTTGAAAATCTTCAGTTTTCAGAATGCTGTTCAGGGCAACCATAAGACCCCTCCCACTTCCCAGCTACAAGGCGCTGCTGTTCAGTTTTAGAGTATTTCTATGCGCAGCACAATAGCACGGGGCTTCAGGAACATCCAGATCCAGGATGGTGCTTTGTGACCCTCAGAAGTCCCCTAGCCACACTGCAGAGTGGGACTTACTTGCAGCCCCTCCCCCATTTTATTGTATTAACCAGAATTTGTACGACACCTGGCTGGGTGTCTCATACTTAGCAAGCATATAATACATGATTGCTCTTACATATGAATGCTTTTGTTGGCGCACTGCATCCTTGAGCCTTCTAGTGAAACCTTATGCATCCTTTTCAAAGAGTCCTGCCTTGGCCTCAGTCAGAGCCATTTATTGCTTTGAAGCATCCCTGGATGCCAATGTGTGCTCAGCCCAGATGTCATCCATTCTTCCTCCTCTTCTCCCCAGCCTCACCAAGGCAGTGCCTACCTCTGTCCTGCCATAGCAGCGCTCAGCCTCACGCCTGGCACAGGCAGACCTGCGAAGAGAGTGTGTTTTGATTTGGTGGCTCTGAGGTCTCCCTGTCTGTTCTGGGCTCCATTGCTCCTAAACTTACCTTGGCAGACTTCTGTGAGTGGCTAATCTGTTGCAGAATTAGGTGGGGGTGCCTTTTGTGCGAACTTAGAGCTGACAGTATGTTGGCTGTCACAGCTTGAACCCTCACCAGGCCGCTTCAGGCTCCCGGCCTCCTGGTACAGGCTGCAAGGGCAGCTGCACAAGTGATGCCTGGCCCAAAAGAACCTTCTGACTAGAAATGGTCTGGGTCCTGATTTGGGTGTGAGTCAGATGCAGATGCTGTCAGAACTCATCAACCTCACCCACATGCTTCACACCTGAACAGTTACTTTATGGAAATGATGCCCCCAAAAGCTAGTTAATGCAAGCATATGTGGCCCCAGAAGAGAGACCGGGCACAGGCTTGCTGCAGTCTTCCTGCTCATGCTTCTGTTGTGGGTACAATGGCATTGAGAAGAGGGGCTGAAACCAGCATGTTGCAGGATTGCTCTGCAGGAAAAGACAGTACAGCTTCTGTGTTTGGGGAACTGTAACCCTTTAATTCCTAAGGTGGGGCTCCATACAAAGGTTCCTCCCCATCCTCACCCCAAGACTGTCTCCTGACCTGCCTCTGAAGGCATGGGCAAATCAAGCAGTTGTAGGTGAAGCCTGCCTCCCACTGAGGGGTCAACTTCAGATTAATGTAAAACCCAAGGCACCTCTAACCAGAGACTTGTACACCCTTGTTCATAGCATTATTTACACCTGCCTACAGGTGAAAGCAATCCAAAGGTACACTTGGAGATCAGTAGACAGACCCACCATGGGCTTCCTATCCCATGGGTCATGGAGTAGTACACAGCCTTGTGAAGGGAGGAATGAATAGATTCATGGGTGTACACTACAACATAGATCAGCCTTCAAGTGTACGTTCTGCCTTCAAGGGCAGATTTTGTGCCATCCCACTTTACCTGAGGTGTGTAGGAAATTGAAACTCACAGAGATGGAAAGTAGAATGTTGCTTCCCAGGGGGAGGGGAGCGGGTTATTATTGAGTGAGTGACGAGTTCTTGTTTGGGAATATGTAAGTGTCGTATGAAGGTGGGTAGTGGCTATGGTTACACAATAGTGTGAATTGCTTCACACCACTAGACTGAACACTTAAAATGGCCAGAATGGTCAGTTTTGTGTTATATATATTTTACCACAATAAAAATCTGAAGCCTGGGCCTGCCTTCTGATCCCTTTCAATTTTAAAGTCTCTCTGTCAGAGGCATTGCCTGGCTGAGGATTTGCTTTCTGATACTGAAAACAAAGGTATAGGAAATAGCCTATCCCTGCCTGCCAGCCCCTCTCTTAGAACCAGAGCAACGCCCCACTCAAAATGACAAGTGTCCTTCCTCAATGCCCAGGGTCCTTTTGTCAAGACAAAGGCACAGTCATGCCACTAGTTAACTCGATTTGCTCATGTTGATTCATTCATGCAGCCCACAGCCTCAACCTGACAACCGAGGGGTGAATTTTACTTTATCGCCCCAGCAACTCCCAACGTCATAATCAGGGTGACCCCATCCTCAAGACCCCAGGGGCACCAGAGCTGCAAAAATTAGAGCACATTCTATGCACAGCAGCCTGGTTGTCTGGGCGGGTTGGCTTGTGGCCTATAATTCAGAGTGACATGCAGGCACTTGTCACAGCGGGAAGCCGTGTGCTGTCAGGGTCATGCGGGGCCTGTCAGGCACCAGGCACAGGGTCTACTCAGCCCAACTCACCCACCTTTCCCAGACCCACATTTGATGTGCTCTTGGAATGGAATAACCTTTGCACCTCACCTCCCCATACTTTGTACTCAAAATAGAGAAAGCCTTGGGGGCTTGTAACCTTTGTGTTTGCAAAACAAAACTAGACTTTTGAGTCCCAGAATTGCTCCAAAAAGGATGGCTGCCATCCTTGTAAGAGGACAAAGAGGGCCATCTGAAGCACTTGATCCGGTGCTGTGGAAAGAGAGAGCACATCCTGCATCTTTGGGTGGATGTAAATACATACATTCTACACACTGTACAGGAAGGACAGGAACATTCTGAGACAAACCTTTAATTTCTCCTCCTACCTAATGAAGTAGTGAAAAAGAGAATGAGCTCGTGGCTTCCATCATTCTCTGCCTTTGTCTGTGTTTTGAGTCCTCATTCAGTCATCGGTGGCCCTAGATTCATTCATCCACTGCTGCTCCACCACCCTTCTCCAGCACCTTCCTTGGTGTCCTGTTGTGACCAGAAGGCACAGAAAGTCCTTTAAGACAAGTAACTTCTCCATTCCTACAGAAAGCAAAAACATGAACTCTGTGAAACTTTCTGTAGAACATATTCGCCAGCGTACACACACCCCAGCAAACCAGGAGGAAGCATCCTGTTTAATCACGCATGCCCAAAAGAGTGTTCACTGGGTTAGTGTGCAGTGGACAGAGTTGTGACCCAAGTGATAGCCCAGGAGTCAGCTACATTGACGCCACCAGTCCAATCCCTCCTCACAGCAGAGTCATCACTGGGCCACCAAAACGGTAGCTTGAGCTGGGAAAGCAGCACGCTGCACCCCAGGCCAGCTCGAAAGCTTCACGGCTGTTCCTGCTGGACGCGGGAACACACTTTGAGATAAGAATAAGCTCAACATCCACTTTACCTGCAAGGAAGAGCAGTGACCTTGATGCAAGGCTGGATTCCCCATGTCCCCATTATGTCTTCTTGGCCCACTCCTGTCCTGTATTTTGTATCTTTAACAAGATATATGAAAGCATGGACTGGTGAGATGGCTCAGTGGTCTAAAGCACCTACTTAGAACAAGCTAAGCTAAACAAAGCACATGGACCGCGGTTCAATCCCCCAGCACCACATGCCAGCCAGCCCCGCTGCCTGGTGGATTGAGCTGGCCACACACACACACACACACACACAAATAAATTAATTAATTAATTAAAATGTTTAAAAAAAAAGATATATGAAAGCACTTAGCCTTGACCCTCAACAAGGAAGCTACCTTGTCCTCTTAGTCGGCTCCTGCTACCCAGAGAGCAGGCTCTGTTGCATGCTGGGAGTTGTCATCATACCTGGAGTGTATATTCTAGACATGCAAGGTGCTGCTCATAGTCTTGTGAGCTTTGTGAGGGAGTGGTCTTTGCTGGTGAGGAGAGACTTAATGTGGAATAAATGTCACTTTGTATTTGAGTTCTCATTCAGTCATCAGTGGCCCTAGAATTCATTCATCCACTGCTGCTCCACCACCCTTCTTCCCACAGAGTCTGTGCTGCCCCAGCACCTTCCTTGATGTCCTATTGTGACCAGCAGCTGTCTGTGCTGGTGCTAGATTACTGTGTAGAGTCCATCCTCAGGATCCATGACAATGTAACAGTTGATCTCTTTCACTACAAGATTTTCCCAGTGGAAGACGGCTTGGCCTCTGCCTTCCTACCAGGTCTCACTGATCTAGCGTCCTCTCCCTGAGCTGTGCATCAGACTGAGGAAAGGGCAGCTGGCACCTCCAAGAGACCAGCAGCACAAGTGGGTACCACACATACGTGCTCCCCAAACCATGTTTATTTATCATCCATCCTCCACCCTTCAAATCAGAGTTGCCATCTAAACAATCCAAACTGACTGTGATTAGTGATCTAGATGCAAAACTCAAAGTCATTTTGTAGACTAGTAATCTACCAAGAGTAAGGAGAAGGCTTGAAAAGGATAACAACAGCAAAAGCCTTGGCTGAAACCTTGCCCTAGCCCATTTTCCGTTACTTTAAGTAAACATCACAGGCTTGGCAAGTTATAAAGAAAAGAAGGGTTTTGGGCCCATGGCTCTGGCAGCTGGGAAGTCCATAAGCATAATGTCAGCCTCCTCTCAGCTCCTGGGGAGGGCCCCACCCTGTGCCCTAGCACAGTGGAGAGGCAGAAGGGCCAGAGGCCCACGCAGAAGAGACGGGGCGCAGAAGCAGAACAGCCTTCCCACAGCCTGCGTGGCCTTATTAATCCAGTCCTGCAGGAAAGGCACCCCTGCTGCTCAGTGGCCACATTGCACCACAAAGGGGGATTTGAGTGTGAATTTTGAAGGGGACCAACCATCTTCACACCATAGCAGAAGTAATCAGAGGTGAGGCAGCTCTGAAACTCTGAAACTCAGCATGTGCACATAAAATACAGAGTGGCCCAGGGAGGGACCTGGAGTCCTTTTGTCCCAGGGATGGATGATGTTGTTTAACTGCCCGAGGTCTTGTGTCTCTGTTGCATTACATTCTGTTCTGCATATTGGGACACACTCAATGGACTTTAGAATAGTTCACCTTTTAAATGACTGAAATGCTTTTTCTTTAAAGTTAGACATGGAAAGAAATTTCATTTCTTTCAGAAACATGTCTATGCATGAGAAAAATAAGGCTTTCGGGGCTGGCGAGATGGCTCAGTGGTCTAAAGCACCTACTTGGAACAAGCTTGCCGAAGTACAG
>NDGM011036475.1:0-13138 GCA_002564305.1 Octomys mimax
TGCTTAATCTTAATTTTTGTTCTAAGATTTATACTGTATCTTTGACTTACAATTTGTTTAAAAAAATGTATATCAAAAAAAAAGCAGCAGATTTTTTCAATAGTTTAGGTCCTCATTGATGATGATTAGAATTGAGAGTAGGTATAAATACTAGAAAAGCAATAAAATTCATGTAGAGAAAGAAATGCAATAGTGTTTATGGTAAAAATTATCCCATAGGTGAACGAATGAAAACACACACATGCACGCATCCCTTCACTACTGAACCATGAGGACTTGGGAAGTGGTAAGTAGGTCACGTGAGTAATATAACTGAAGCTTATTTTCATCCAATGGAATGAAGCATTTCTAAAAGAACTGAACATAGAAGCCTGAAACAAGAAAGTAGGAAATTGACAGATTCTGACCTGGGATCTTTTGCTTTAGCAGCAAGGCCTCACTCCTCCTGGGTTTATTGCTACTCCACGCTCAGGTGCCAGTTAAGAGCCCTAGGAAGGTGAAAGTGAAGACCACACAGGAAAGATCCTTAGTCTTGTGGACCTTACATTCTCTTGAGAAAAGGAGACAAATAGGGTTTTGTTTTTCTTGTCTTTCAGCACATAGTTCTTGGAGTCTGTCATGTACTAAGTTCTATTCAAGGCCTGGCAGATATAGTAATAAACGTGACCTGGCTCCTCTTGCCACAGAAATTATATCCTGCTGAGGGAATGAAAACACTTAACAATAGACAAGTAAATAACTCTGGATAGTGTATACTAGGAAGGAAAGGAAGTACTCTTGAGCAGATCTAGAAAGGCATCCAAGAGAACAGGAGGTTGGGGCAGTTCCAAATGGATGAGCAGACAGTCATGTGAAACTCAGACAAAGAATTCCATATGATGGGGTAGGAAGATGAGGTCCTAAAGCTGGAATTCAAAGAATCAAAACTGAGTTTAATGTGTAACAGTATACTCAAATGTCCTGGATGAGAAAAAAAAGTATTAGGTGCCAAAGAGAGGTATGAATCAAGCCTCCAGTATGCAGCAACCATGATGAAGTCTGAGCAGCTGCCCTCTCGCAAGTAGTAGGAGGATAAGAGGCAGAAGCTAAAGAGGAGATGGAGTCCCAGGTACACCACAGCAGGAGATGGCTGTTGTGGGGAAACCAGTGAGAGTGGTGGCCCCACTGAGTGATGTGGGTGGCTCAAGTTAGTGTGGAGGCAGGGGAGGAGCTGGGCTGAGGAGGAGACACAATGGTGAAGAGTGCACCTATAAATCTCAAGGGACTTGGTGGGATGTGGTGGGAAAGACAGGAGATCAGAGATAAATTTTAGAACAACAAATAATTTGATTTATAAATGGAGGCCTTGAGAAGATTTGTCTCCATGGAATATATACAAAAGGTCAAGAAGTATATTAAAATAAGCTTAACATCACTAATCATTAAAGAAATGCGAGGACATATCACCTTATATTCACTGTGATAGCCACAACAAGAAGAATAGAAAACAGCAAGTGTCAATGAGGAAGTAGAGACTGAACCCTTCAGTCACTAATGACGGGATGGCAGAATAGTGCAGCTGGTATGGACAGCTCTATGAAGGGCTCTCAAAGAACTAAAAATAGAATTGTCATATGACCAGCAATCCCATTTCCAAATGACCTAAAAGCAGGACCTTGAAGTAATATTTGCCCAGAGATGTCCACTGCTATATTATTTACAATAACCAAGAAGAAATAAAACTCCTCAGATGTCCACCTATGGATAAATGAATAAAGAAAACATGAGATTTACAAACAGTGGAAGATTATTCCACCCCAGGAAAAAAGGAAATCCTATCATGTGTGACACTGTGGATGCACCAAAGTGAAGTCAATCAATCACAAGACAAACTGAATCATCACACCTGGATGAAAGTGTCCAAAGGAGTCAAATTCAAAGAATCAAAACTGAGTTTAACGTGTAATAGTATACGCAAATGTCCTGGATGAGAAAAAAAAGTATTAGGTGCCGAAGAGAGGTATGAATCAAATCACCTAAATTTGCAAAAATGCTAAAAACTGGCTGCACCATGAATTATTCATTCACCAGGATGGTATAAAGTCTTGAGGAATTACTAGGATTTCTTTTGAGTGAACTTTATTGAATGTTTCATATTCTTTCTCCCCAGAAGTGTGGGTTCTTGTCCCTTCACTCCAATGAAGGGTGGCAGTAGGACCACTCCAAGCCTGAAACATCCCCTACACTTAGAGAGCATGGTAGGCTCACATCTAGACCCCAGCATGAAAATCTAGAGCTGTTCTAGACCTACATGAAGTATTGACAGTGACCTTTGCCTGAGTAAATAAGGTGAAATACAATGACAATCCAGTTTTTCAACCAGTGTTCCAACGGCTGCCATACTGGACAGTACAAATGGAGAACACTCCACCACAACAGAAAACTCATGTTGAATAACAGAGATGTAGAAGATGAGAAAAGCTGGCTGACTGCTGATATCAGAGCAAAGGAAGGCAGCTGTGTTGGGACTGATCTTACTCCACAGTTGGTTGCAGCAAAGAGAGGAGGGTCTTATGTATCTAAAGTGTGTGGGCTACTCAGGCAAGCTGGCCTGGAATCACTTTCAGTTCTTAAGAGAACTGGACAGAGAAAGGGTTGGATCACAAGAACCAAATGTGGACATGAGAAAAGCTGCCTGGAGGAATGAGCCTGCATGAGTCACAAGCTCTGTGTTGGACCTTCCCCAATGGGGCCTCTGAAGAGCCACCTGCCAGGCTCTGCCAATCATCCTGGCAATAGCACGCACCAGCAGTTTCCCTCTCCTCTTCTTTGCCTTGCTATTCCTTGAACAAAAGGCCAGATGGCAGAAGATGGGTGAAATAGATCAGGGCAGGGAAAGAAGTCTACAAGGACCACACCTTTTCTATGCCCTCAGTGCAAGAAGCCAGACTGTCAACTACCAGATGGGTTAGGGGGAATGCTTAACTATGAACCAAGTCTGAGGTCAGAATTTTGTAATACATGAGACCACACATTTTTATCTTTGGACTTGAGTTGTCCCTCAGCCATGTGGACATGTCAAGTAAGCCAATCTAAATTTCAAGAGAGGAAAGAATTTTTTAAAAGTGTATTTGGTACAGGGTCTACAGGGTCTCACTATGTAAGATTGGACCCTTAGTGATTCTGTTTTCAGCTTCCCAATCTTGGATTATGCGTGCATGCCACCATGCCTAGTCTCAACTGTCCTCTCAGTGCACCCTATGGGCAGGGCCGGCAGGAGAGGAAGAATTTTGAGAATTGTTAACATAGGGATAAAACTTAAAGCCAAGTGAATAAATGGAATCAACTCAGGAGAAAGCATATCTAGAGAAGAAAGGAGAATGAGGATGACACTTGTACATCTGAATTTCTAAATCACTGCAGTCTGAAGGCCTATGTGTGAAAAGCCCCCTGAAGGTGTATGTGTTATACGCCTAGTCCCCAGCAAGGTGCCACTGGGAGGTGGTGGAGCACTTAAGTGGAAGTGCCTACCTGGAGGTCACTAGAACTTGCCATGGAGCAGACTGTGTGATAGCAGACCCTTCCTTTCTTCTTCACATCCTATGAAGTGACTGGCTGACATCAGAACAAAGCAGGGCAGCTATGTTGGGTTTGATCTGCATTCCAGCTTGTTGGGGCAATAACAGACAGACACCTCCAAAATTGTGGGCCACTATAACCTTTTTCTCTTCATCACTTGGTTGTTCCAGGTATCTGTTATAGTGATGGAAAGTTGAACACAGGAGTCAGGCAGAGAATGGAGGTCCGGTAAAGGATACTGACAGTGCCTGGGGAAGTATGAGGGGAATTAGGACTGGGTCAGTTTGGTAGAGGGGTAAGGCGAGGGATCAGATGTGATGGGCCATAGAAGCTATACTGGCTAATACGGGATTGGGGTGATGGACAGTGAAAAAGGTGGGGAGGAGATACAAACTGTTGATGGGAAATCTAAAACTGATTCACAGGAGCACAGGAAATTGAGACCAGATTAGGGGAGCTAGGTGGGAGACATGAAAGGGGAGAAGCAATCAGGTAGTAGTCAGTGACTTGGTCACCGGACATGGTGAGGCATATCAAATTAAGAATCAACTGGATAGAGACACAAACCCCCCTTTCTCCTCTAAGGGACTTGAATTTAAAGCTGGTCCATTGTCCCCCTCCTTACCCTTCTTAACAACTACCTGTCTAGAACCTAAGGCTCAGGTGGTCTCTGCCTGGAAATGTAGGCATGCCTTAGGTGAAGCTGCTGTTGGGTTGTCAGGTTCAACCTCAGAAGCCAGCACAGCCAATACCAGGGCCCTTGATTTGCCTGGATTTAGTCTCAACAGTATTCCTCCTCAGCACAACTGGTTTTCCAAGGTTGCTTTGAAATGCTGACCTGAGCTGAAGGGCAGAGTTGACAGACAGGAAGAGCACAGGGAGGTGATCGCTACTCCCTTCCACCCACCCCAAGGGCCACCTTGACCAGAGGTTCACTTGAGAGTTGGACAACTAGAATGGTATGGCAGAAATGTCTCATGACTACACTGACACTCATTTTCCTGCTCAACCAGCCTATGTTTCAGATCAAATGCTCTTGTCATTGAAGAAGCAGAAGCACGAGGGAAGACAGACCACTCTGAGGGGTGCTTTTTTCTTGTGCATCTGTCCTGTCATACAGAGTAGTCATTAAATGAACTAGTGACATTTTTCTCAAATGGAATTAGAGAAAGGCCCATAAGAGGTGGGGCTTTGGGCAAAGGCATGGCAGTGTTCAGTGTGGTGCTCCTAAAGGGAAGGGACCACAGCAAGACGAAAGGCAACAAAGGGGAGAAATGGCAGAGCACCAAGCCAAAGCCTTCACCACGCCCCCTGCACCCTTCACATCTCAGATGGGGGTAAACTGACCATTCTGTTTGGCATTTGCTCTACTCCATTCTGCTAATGTGAACTATAACTGTTTGGAGAAGCTGATCTGTGTCCTGGTCTCTCAGAACAAGTTTCTTCTAATTCATGGCAGATGGAAAGACTACATATGGCTAGTTTGTCATAATCATTGCACATTTAATTAGCTTTGGCATCTTTTCCTACTTTATATTTTCCACGTGATTATGTGTCTTGCCAACAGCATATAGATTACTCACTTTCTAAAACCCTATCTGAGACATTCTCACACAGTGGTGGGACATTATTGGAGAAATGTCTTGACTTTTGCCTTCGTTTCCTTACCTGTAAGACCTATGTTTATGATTACTGTAGTCCTGGCACACAAGACACATCATAAGTGTTAGTTGTTACTAAGAATTGAGTTTTATCATTTTTATGTACATTACTGATATATTAGAGCTTATTTTGTTTTCTATGAACTATGCTTTTGCTTTTTTTCCCTCCTTTTTTCTGCCTCACCATAGTTTAATACATTTTCCTTAATCCCATTTTCAAGCTTGAAAAACACTGCATTATTTGTATTCACTAAAGATTAGCCATAGAATGTTAAATGGATCAAGCAGGCCAATGCTTCCCAAAGAATACCAATGGCTCAGCATGCCTTCACAGTCTAATTGTTCTTTCTCAAGTCCTACCTTATTATCTAGCATTTCCATTTATTTGTTTTGAGACTGAATCTCACTGTGCAGTTCAGGCTGGCCTTAAACTCATTATGTAGTCCAGTTGGCCTAGAACTCATGGTGATCCTCCTGCCTCAGCCTCCAGAGTGCCGGGATTATAGGTGTGCACCACCATGCCCAGCTACTAACATTTTCGTTTTGTTTTAATCCATTCCTTTTTACCCCCAGGGTCTACATTTACTTAAATTCTTCCTATGTTTTAGCCATTTCATTGCCTTTTGCATTTCATTTTTTTCTTGCGGGGTCTATTTCATTCTGTTTGAGCAGCACGCTGTCATCATAACAAGGGAAGAATAGCTCTCTTAATATACTATCTTGCATGAAGAGTAAAGTGGTTGAAACAGCTTAAAAGTCATTTCTCATTGCCTCACAATTCATTATTACTTTTAGTTTGCTAGAAAAACAAAAACAAAAACTAGCCCTGGACAGGATATGGGATCTCCCCCATTCTGAATGCAGGCCCTGAATTTCAGGCTTTGTTGGTGCCTCCCTTGACTCTGGGCTACCACGACAGCTTTCACCTGAGTGCCTGCCTCTGCACAGCTTCTGCAATGTGACCAGCTGGCTACAGAGTGAACCTTTACAAGTGTGACCCAAAATAAACTTTTCCTTTAAGCTGTAGGTGTTGGGTATCATGTTTTGAGATGAGGAGGGTGTCGCAGGTGCTCAGAACTATGTAGAACTGTCTTCATTTGGTGCCCTCCAAAGTTGGATCTTCAGCTTTAACAGAAGCAGCCATGAGAAGCTTTTGCATCTGTTGTGAAATTCCCACCAAAGAGCCCCAAATCGTCTTATTACACATTTATTAAAAACCCACAGAACAAACTTCCTGGAAAGTTTATAACTTTTGTCTTGTTTTGAAAACCTAGCCATATATTTTATGAAAATCTAATGTTTTAGTAATTTCTGAGGAAGTACTCACATATATGGGAAGATTATGATCATGATGTTCAGTTCATAATTATTCGTAAATGGACAAAAACCGCAAGTACCCGAAGTGTCCAAGAACAGAATAACTGTGCACAAGGTGGTACATACTCTTGTGGACTGTTCTCAGCCATTCAGGAGTACGGATAATGTACTGGGAAAACTTTTGGTGACAAATGAAAGCCATGAGTGCATGTGTATGGAGGTGGTCCTAGAGAAGTCACAAGCCTTGGCAGTGACTCATACCTTTCCTTTGCTGCACTTAGAATAAGTTGATTTGTGTAATTCCTAATTATTGTTGTCTCTCTTGGTCTATGAGAGTTCCACCAGAGGAGGGTTTCCTTGTTTTGTATACCACTTGTTGACCCGTCTTGCTAATAGCAGAAGGAAGAGCAATGAGGGAGGGAAAAGAGAACAGAAAAGAGAAGAGGCGGGAAAGGACATGCATTTCTCATGAGGGCACTATGGATCCAAGTCACAAGACACTTCAATTGGGAGAGCACTCTCTCATTTCTACTGGGAACAAAGCCAGGCCAGGAGGGTAGACAATAGACACGGTGGCAGGGCTGTGCTGGTGCCTAGGACTGGCTTGGAGACTGTATCCTAGGCAAGGCAGCGCTCTCTAGCTGGCCAGCTGTGGTGAACATGATCCAGCACTGGCCTATGTGTGGGGTGGCAGGCTGGAGGCAGGAATCTGTCAGGAGATTAACAAAATATTTAAGCATGGACTTGCATCTATCTGAATTGTGGATAATCTGCAGCCCGGGGATACCCAGGAATATCAAGGAAGGGTTCGGAAACTGTCCCCTGTAAATAAGGTAAAACTGTAGGTAGGGAATATAAAGACAGTGACTTAGGTGTTAATACTAATTTGACCTGTTTATACCCTTAGATATTATTTTTAAGGACATCTGAAAAACACTAAGACTAAAACCAAAGATGATCAAAAAAGTAATGAATTTAATGTCATGACTTTCCCCTCACATGTTCATAACTATTTTATAATAAAAAGTCTCATATAATAGGCAAAAATGTGTCTCCTTTGAGGAATTGTTATTTTCTTCTATCGGAAGAAAGCCATGGTTTCCACCTTTTCCCTAACGATCCCAAGAATCTCAAATTTAGGGATCAAGCATGCTAAGTGCATTACTGTCAGTCTGGATAGCTTTTAATACAGGGCCAAGAAGCAAATTAAAAAAGAAAACCCTCCATAAAGCCTGGTCTTTTTGTCTACTTCTGTTGACATACAAATCTCTTCCATGTTGTTTGATTACTAAAGGCCAGAATTACTTTATATGATCCTACAGATATAATTTGTACTTTCAACTAGATCAGAGCTCTCATTGTGTGACAGAAGAGATTAGAGGGGGAAAGGTTCCCTGACAGATCAGACCCATGTGGGCATCCTCTTCCAATTTACTCACAGCAGCTCACCAGCACCCACTCACACAACTATTTGGAGTTGCTAAGACCACTGGCAGTTGTTATACCCCGAGGAGATTGGCAGGTAAAAAAGATAATTAACCAATGAGCAACTCAAGTTTAATTGATTAGATTTTTCACTCAAATGTGAATTTTAGAAATAAAAGCCTATCCATTTTCACTTTGAATCTAACATGCTAAGTTCCTTAATCTTTATGAAACTTACATAAAATACTTTCTTTTCAATGTATGAATATCAAACATATTCTCAGCGCTAACACATAAAGCTCAATAAATGCCCATTAGACCTCATTTTTCCAAAAAATATTGGGAGTTCTTTGCATAGAGATTTCTCAATCTTGTTACCACTTAAGTTTGAAATGTTTAATTCTTTTTTTTTTTTTTTTGGGCGGAACTAAGGATTGAACTCAAACCCTTGCGCAAGCGCTTATTCTACTGAGCCATCTGTGGGATATTCTGGGCTAATCTGTGCCCACACAGAGGGAAGACCATGCTGGGATACAGTGAGAGGGCAGCTGTTTCCAAGCCAGGGGAAGAGGCGTAGAAGATGCCTACTGTCGAATGCTGTGACGTGGCCCCAGCAGACCCACATGAAGGGGCTGATGACATTCTAACAGCTGGCAGCCTCTCCCTCTGGTGTTAGTACCAGCCTTGCACCCCACTGCCAGTGAGATAAAAAAATAAAAAATCTCTACATGTTGCCTGCACGTCCTCTAAGGTATAAACTCTTCCTGCCTGTCCCACTGAGAGCCTTTGGTTACCTCTGTGCTTTCCAATGCTCAGCGTAGCAATAATATATCACTAAGTCGGTTATCAAATATTTACTTAAGGAATTCATGTGCCTGGTCCCAATCCTGGATCTTAGCCCTTGAAAAGCTCCTTTCGCTGCAGATAAAATAGTAATACTTCCAGGTTAATTTATGGAGGGCTGTGTAATATTTAATTAAACAAGCAGTTCTCACTGTAGCATGGATTCTGGCCACTCAGTGGTGTCAGCATCATACCTGCGCCCACCTGTTTGTTGATACTGCTCACTTACCTGACTGCAGATCCACTGAGAGACTCGGGGGCTGCTGCTGTCAGCTTCCCTAATGTGCCACTTGACTCGAGGCAGCTACAGTGACTATGACGAATTCTTCTCTAACCATTTGAAACTCAGGGCACTCATGAAAAGAGAGCAGATTTTAGTGCTGACAGGCAAAACTGTTAGCTTAATGACACTCCACAATCAGAAACCCCCACGCGTATGCCAACAGAGACACTCTTTAGAAAGGCGAAACCACAGTTCCTGCCCTGGCACTTTCATGAATCTGATGTTTTGATATTGTTGCATTCCTGCACATTATTGAAAAACTGCTCTGTTTGGGTTGTGGGTGGCAGAGGGCTGGGCCAGCTCTGAAATGCCATAGCACTAGGAAAAGGGTGACATTCTGCACATAGACAATAATTTCTGATCAGTGTATTCACAGTTTATAGAGCCAGCCTGTACTCCATTATTCACAGGACATTATTTCAATTTAACATAGAGTCTATTCATTCACAAATCCATTTATTGCATATTTTAATAGTTGGGGTTCATAGTAGTAGAGAGCTCATTGGCTCAAGTTAAAAAATACTAAAAGTAGTCATTTTTTCAGGGGGCCCAGGATATAGCTCAGCAGCACAGTGCCTGTGTGTTCAATTCCCAGTACTATTAAANAAAAAAAAAAAAAGGAACACAGAGGAGGGTTGAGGGAGAAAGGAAGGAAGGGATGAGAAAAAAAGAAAACGGAGGGGAAGAGGAGTTGATGGGAGAAAAAGAAGCAGCAAGATATATCATGCAGAGGTACAAATTCCCTATGTTGAATGTTATCATTAAGTATATTTAAAACGTATCAATAAAAAAGTTGAAAAAAATCCTTAAAAAAAGTAGTCATTTTTAAGTGCTACTTCAGAAGAAAATGTTTACTATTTTGAAGAGACTGTGATTTTAAATATTTTTACCTTAAAAAATTGTAATAATAACTTTTTAACTTTCAAGAACTGCAATACTAACTTTGTACCTTTATTATATTAACTTTTTAACTTAAAAAATTATAATACTAACTTTGTGACTTTAAATTGGGATCCTACTCGAAGCAGTATGTGAAACACAGTCTAACAAACAACTCCTTTGATCTTGGGTGACACCACCATGAACTGCTATTAGGCGCCCAGCCGTTTGGCCTCAGGTTCACACACTCTCCGAGGGACGTAAATGATGAGGGAACACAGATTCCTAACTTGACTGCTTGTTACGATGCGGAGGCTGAAAAGAATCCTCTTCTGAAGTTGGTTTCTCCATAGAAGAAATGGAGAATGGCTTGTGGATATCCTGAAACTTAGAAACAACAAATCCCTTGGCAAAACGTCTTCCCACCCAGCAAAGCTGGTGAACAGTGGATGTCAACGTTTTAGAGGCAGGAGGCAACTGATCCAGTGACGTGTTGTAACGTTTTCCTCTTCCAGAAAGATAGAAAATTTCCAGAAAGAATGACAATTAGTTAACTATAACATTTAGAATCCACATGTTTCCTTGGTCATTTATAAACATGAAATCTACAGTTACTCAGCAAAGAAACTATCATATTCTGATCATGGCATGAAAAAGTTGGAAAAAGGCCCCTAATTCCTATTACGCTTATTTCTTGGCTCAGTCTCTGCACTTTCAGCTGCTCGTATGCGGCGATTCTCTCTTGGGCTTGTTTCTATGTCTTGAAGATCATTTCTGAAAACAGAAAGAAATGACATCTTAGAAAGCAATGGTCATTCTTCCATAGTAATTTCTACTTTATAAATACGTTTGCACGCATTATTTCACTGAAATCCCCAACAGCCTTCTATTGACATCTGATAGTTATCGTTATTACCATTCGTTCTTACTTTCCAAGAAAACAGTGAATTCTCAAAGATGACAGAAACTGAGAATCAGTAAATAAAACCGCTTCTGAATCAAAATCTGCCGGTTTTATGTTTCTATTAAGTATCTTAATGTGTACAAATTGTGGGAAAAAGTTCTTCTTCTATCCCAACAAGAAAAAGCCAGATAGTCCAATCCTATCTCTTCTTGGTCTTGTCAGAGATTGAGGCCCTAAGGTAACCTAGGAAACAGTATTACAGGAGCCCTCCAAAGGGAGATGGCCATACACCTCTCGCTGTAAGCAGAGCCCTGGAGAGAGGAGCTGCTGTACAACCTGGTGTGAAATCGGCCAACATTCTTGTGAATTCTTCCTATTTCTTTTGGTGCTGGGGGTGGGACCCTGGACAGCACATGTTTGGCCACTGAGCACTGCCTGTCTCCCAGGCCTGTCTAAGAAACAAAAGCTTGAAATCACTGCGGGAAGAGGCGAACTCACTGGCCTGTCGGCGCAGCTGGAGATGTACTGCCTCAGCACAGCAAGGTCAAGTCAGTCTGTCTGAGGAGGAAAGACAGGAGACCTTTCACAGTGGCAAAGGTAAGGTGTCAGTGCTTCTGGGGACATGGTGGAAACCTCTCCTCCAGGTCAGGAAGAGCAAAGAAGTAGCTGCCAGGGCACAGGAAAGGGAGAGGAGAGTAGAAGCCAGAGTACAGGTGGTCTTCAGAGCTTGGAGACTTCTGGGTGACACTAAACAGGGGGCTCTATACGCTGTACAACTTGCTAAAGGCCATACAACATGCAGCACAAAAAGTAAACCCAAAAGTAAACTGTTACAGTGACCAAAACCAAAGTTAGAGGTCTCACACTACCTGACTTTTAAGACTTTCTATAAAGCCGCAGCCATCAAGGGCATGTGTCATTTACGAGATGGATAGATCACGGAGCAGCACAGTGACTCACTCATATACATCTCAAAACCAAGGTTATTAGATGAAGACAGGATTCATTACACAGCGCTGCAGTAGCCAGTGATCCCTAAGCAAGAGAGAAAACTGAACCCAAATTCACACCTTCTAACATTTAAAAAACTTACCTGAAACATGTTAGAGTTTAGGATGTAAAAGAAAAATCTTTGTAGCACTGGGTTAGGTTAACACTATCCTAGGCAGGATGCCTCCCATCCCCACAAAATATTTTAAAAACTGGTAACTTCATCAAATTTTGAAATTGTTCTTTGAAAAACAGTTAAAACACTTAAAAGCAAACAAGCAATATAAAAATACCCAAGTGAGACCCTGGTAAAAGTTCTGTACCGTAGCACACACTGCATGTGGGTCTGGACAAAACAAAGGAACAGAGACAGACTACAGCCAGGAGAGCAGGCCCAGGACCTCAGAGTGCGCAGGAGCTCCCCACGTGCTGCCTCAGGCCCCACTTTCCTGCCAGGCGGGAGGCCACACTGTACAAGAGTGCAGTGAAGGCAACCCATTCAGAACCCTCCTGCCTCTCAGGAGCGACTCCTAGTCCCCACCCCATTCCTACTCACCATTTTTTTCTCCAATAAATTTTCCTCCTCTTAAAAAAAAAAGAAAAATGCTCAGTGAACAAAGGAAATCTGAGCCCAATTCAATAGGTTTTCGGATGAGTTTTATTCCTTGTTGCTCTATAAGCAGTATTCTCTCCTTTCATTTTTTGTTTCATGTACACTAGGGCTCTCATCAAGTGTATATATGCATTTTGTTTTATTTTTAGACAGTGTCTTGTTAAGTTGCCCAGGCTGGGCTGAACTTGCGATTTTCCTGTTTTGGCAATGTGTAGTGCTGCCACTGTAGGGCTCCACAACCATGGCTGTGTGTGTTTCTAGTGATTTCTCTTCTTGATGGATTAATATTTAAAAAAGTCTTTTATTTATTTGGTACAGGGTCTCACTACACAGGTAAAGGGTCTTGGACCCTAGTGATCTTCCTGTCTCAGGCTCCCCGATGCTGGGATTATAGGTGTGCATCAACTCACCAGGTTTCAGTGGCTGGCACAGCATGCCTGGAGTTCTGGGGCCAGCACAGCATGTAGTACTGGGGATGGAACCTGGGTCCTTGCACTTGCCAGGCAGGTGCTTAGAATGTTGAGCTATTTCCCTAGCCCTGAACTGACATTTTTAAGCTACAGAAGATGTAACTTTTAAAACAATATATATCTTAAAAGTTTATTTTGTAGGGGCTGGGGAGATGGCTCAGTGGAATAAGCGCTTCCCTGGCAAGCGCAAGGGCC
>NDGM011036517.1:0-13241 GCA_002564305.1 Octomys mimax
AGCCGCTCTCGGGCTCCGAGGAGTGCAGCCCGCCGTTGGTGGACGAGGCGCCGCCGCCCGCCGGGCTCTTGGCGCCGCCGTTGGCCGAGCGGCTCTTCCCCAGGAACTCGGGCCCTTTCTCCATCATGCCGGGCATGGCGGGAGAGGGGCGGGGGCGCGTGAGGGCCGAGCGGCGCGGGCAGGCCAGCGGCGGCGAGCACGGACGGGCGGGACAGCGGCGGGCGGAGCGGGAGAAGGAGGAGGAGGGCGCTAGCGCGGAGCCGCCATGGCCGCCCCGGTCAGGCCGCAGCGCAGTCGCCTCAAGACAGCCCGCCCCGGCCCGGCCCGGCCCCGCCCCGCCCTCCGCTCCCGCCCGCCGCCGCCGCGGGTATCCCTCCGCCCGCGGAGAGGTTCCGGCGCGGCGAGGCGCGGGGAAGCCGCTCGCCGTCGCCCAGCCTGAGCTCTCAGAGGCCGCCTCGGGGGCGCGCCCGCCGCCCCGCGCCCTTCCCAGGGGCGCGCCGAGCTGGTGGGCGCGGACTCTTTGCCCTCTTGGGGCGGAAGGAGCGCGCCCGGACGAAGTCGGAATGTGTGACCGAGGCCGAGCGGGGGGAGCGGCCGCACGGCTCAGCGGCCCAGGCCTTCCTGGCTGCGCCGCGTGTCGCGCTCGCACCGCCCGCCGCGGCGGCCTGGGCCCGCAGGCCTGACTCCGGGGGCTGGAGTTGGTTGGCGCTGTGCGGCCGCGGGCTTCCCCGGCGCCTTCAGTCCTCCCGCCCACCTCAGCTCTCTCGGGCTGTTCTGCTGTTTTAGTAGTTGAGTGAGTGCCGTGAGAGGGGAGAGGAAACGAGCGGGGACCCACCCGGCGGGCGCTGACCTGCGGTCGCGGCTCGCAGCGGGTCCGCGGCTCGGAGCGGGTCGGCGGGAGGGCTTCCAGCCTGCGAGGAGCCGCGCCTGCCCGCCGAGGCTGCTCCGCATTGCGCCGGGCGGAGGACGAGGGCACCCGCTGCGCCTTCACCAAGTCCGAGGGCGTCTGCTGCGTGCCAGCCCGCCTGGCATTGGGGGCCGTGCGTGACAGATCGCCCGCGCGCCTCTCCGCGAGCGAAGTGAGGACTTGGACTGGGAGTGTCTAGCATGCAGATGTGCGGGGCCGCGCTGGAGAGCACCGTGAGGTGTTCAAACGCTTGAAAACAGAGGTGGTGCTCTAAGAAATCTGTCAGAAACCAGTGCAGAGTGGGTAAAACCAGAAATGAGCCTCTGGCCAGTGCAAACCTTTGCTGAAATAACAGCCTAAATTAACAACCGGAAAACCCCGGGAAGGTAGTGTCTGGCTGGCCCCTGTCTAAAGGAGGAGACACCATGCTGGGTGAGAAACTGGCTGGCAACGGAGATCCCTGCATGTTTCCATCAATGCCATTAAATATTTGAATCGCACAACTAAGTATTTTATTTTGTTCCTACAAGGACAGAGGGCCTGGGCATAAGAATAGCCATTTTCCTTGGCATTTTTCGTTGTAAACGAAAGCATTGTTATCTTGGTTTACATACTTGAGCTTCTGGTGAGCATGACTCAGCTCTTTGGCCTTGGCACCACAAAAGTCAGATCCTGAATGTAGGAATGCACCAAGATAAATGCCATGCCCAGACAGATACATGCTGTCTTAGCCAGCTTTCTCATACCCCAACTCTACCATGCTCCGCTGGCTGTCTTCTACAGGAAGGGATCTGCAGACGGATCACGTGCCAAAACATTGTGAAGATTATGGGACGTTTGCGATTTAGTTTCTGATTTATTCATAAAGCCTTTAAAGTGGAAAGGTTCTACTAGAGTACAAGAAAGAGGAGGGCAGGGCTCAGAGGACCACATTCCTCCGTGGGAAACAAGCCTGAGATGCAAGTGTCTGGCATTTTTGAAAGGAAAGCAGGTTCCAATTTTACCCCTGAAAAGAAGGAACATACCTGAAGCTGGCCTGATTCTGAACAGTAACAATTGGTCTTAAAATGATTACCCAGCAGTTACCTAGCAAAAACTCTAGAAAGAGAAAAGTTCTGGAAGAAAGGGAAAAATGCCTTTAAGATGTAATAGGAAAAGCTATTGGGCGAGGGAGAAGATAGCTTCAAGAATGGATTACTGGACAGTGTCTATGCAGAACCACAAGATTTGAGATTGTTAAGTAGAAGATGCTGATTGGTTTGACTTGTAAAGATTTTTTTTCTGTTTTCATATTTTAAATTTGGAACAGATGGTGCTTTTTCATAGCTTCCAAGTCAATAAGGATATATTTTATTGTATTGATGTTTCAGCCATTTCAGTGTGGAAAGAAACAGGAGTTGAGAAGGTATATATCAGTTATTTGGGAAAACCATGATGGCCTATCATTTTATACATAAAAGTAAATAATTGGTTTTAATAGGTGAATTCATTTTGCTTGATGCAGTTCGTATATAAAAATCAATTGTATTTTTATATATACTAGCACTAACCAATTAGAAATAATTTTATTAATGTGATACTACAGTATATACAAACATTAAAAAGTACCTAATATCTAACAAATTACCACAAATTCTGCACAAAATAAACTTTCTTTTCTTTTTCTTTTTCTTTTTTTTTTTTTGTGGAACTCAGGCCCTTGTGCTTGTCAGGGAAGCGCTTATTCTGCCTAGCTAGCTCCCTAGCCCTCAAAATAGACTTTCACAGGTAACAAAGTGCTTTTTCACAGGGCTGTAGTCTGCAGTCCAGGTGACAGAGCTGTCTGCCCTCTTAATGCTTGGTTCATAGCTGCTCTGCCTTTTTCGGTTTTTGTCATTTCACTCCATCCTGTGTTAGTCTTTGTGTTGCCTTTTCTCTGTCTTACATTTTCCTCTATCTACCTCACATGAGAACAGTGTGATGGGGCCTGCAAGATAGCTCAGTGGACTAAGCGCCTGTTTTGGCAAGCGCAGGGACCAGGGTTTGATCCCTGGCATAGCAGGAGCAGGGCATGCCTTACTCCCAGGGGCGCTGAACCAGTGACTGCAGGCATGGTGGCACACACCTGTAATCCCAGCATTGGGGAGGCTGAAAATAGGAAGACCAGTGCGAGTTGAGCTGTGTAGTAAGACCCTGTACCAAATACATATATGAAAAAAAAAGAAAAACCCAAACAGTATGATGGCGTTTAGGGCCTACCTGGATAATTTAGGATCATTTCTTCATACCAAAATCCTTAACCACATATGCAAAGACAATATTTAGAGGCTCAAGGGATTGAGACCTGATATCTTTGGGACTATGACCTAGTATAGTACACCATACTTTGGAATGAATTCTTACGAAAGATATGTAAAAACTCTGTTGCTAATTATATCACTGAAAAAATTAGGGGAGATGCAAATAAATGGTTATACTATTCTTACAGATTGGAAAGGTCATTATTATAAATGTTTTAGTTTTATGCATGTCAACCTAAACATTTAGTCTGATCTCACCTAGTAGATTGTATATGTGTATAAATTGACTAGCTGACTAAAATTAACGTGCAAATTTGGAATGCCAAGAACAACTAAGACAATCTAGAAGGACAAAATTAGAGGATTTGTCTACCTGATATTAAGATTTTAAAATATTATAAAGTTGAATTAGTGCCATAGTGGCATAGAGATAGAAAGAGATCAATAAAACCAAATAGAGTCTCCAACCACATGTTTATAGGAATATTTTATTTAGACAAAGGTGACACTGTAGTAATGTAGAGAAAATTGGATATTTTAGTAAATGGTTCTGTGGCACCTGAATGTGTGTGGGGTCCTTATTATCTACTCATACAAAAAGCAAAATCAATTCTAAATAGGTAGATGTAAAAATAAAGCAATTACTTTATTCTTTGGGTAATCAAACATTTCTTTTTAAAAATGCAGTATTTGGCTGGGGAGATAGCTCAGCAGTCTAAGCATCTGCCTGGCAAGTGCAAGGACCTAGGTTTGATGCCTTAGTGTCACATTGAACCTGGAACCACATGCTGTGCAGCCCCAAAACCATGGGCATGTTGGTGCCTGCCTGTAATCCAAGCACTGGGAAGGCTGAGACAGGAGGATCACTGTGAGTCCAAGCTGCATAGCAAGACCCTGTGCCAGATAAATAATTTTTAAAAGTCAGTATTCAAAACAAAACAGCATCCTACATACAGAAAATAGTATGAGAAAGGCAAAGAACCTTGAATGAAGCTGTTAGGCCAGCTGGATATGTAATTAAAACCAGGGCTGAAAAGAGAATTTGGTAGTGGTTGAGTGATTTTAGGTAACTATGACAAAATACTTTAGACTAATTTACAGACAGTGGAATTTATTTCTTACTGTTCTAGCAACTGACAAGGCCAAGATGAAGGAAGTCACCAAAAGGTTCTGAATCTGATAACAGTTCTTTCCATAAATGGGGACTTGGTGTTATTGTCATGTTCAACTGAAGTATGACTTTCCCAGCAGACAACCCGTTTTTCAACAGCCATATTCTCAGGAAAATATCGAACTCAGCACAGGTGCTGCTGCCCTTGGCAAATGTGGGGTAGGATGTAAACAAGAGCTAAGGCAGAGCACAAAATCTTCCCAGAACCGGACACTAAGGACTCTGACCATTGATAGACCAGATACTCAGAACTTTGATTACTCAGACCTTCTCACCTAAAGTCTCTTACCAGATCCCCTCTTGGTCACTTCCTATAAAAGTGGCCCTACTTTCCCATGTTCCCCATGAATGGTTTATTTGCCCTCCATCTGCCTGTGCCCAGGTATATTAAATCTTATGCCTTATCACCTTCATGAAAACCCGTCGAGTGGTCTCTGCCTCCCATCCTTCCTTACAGCTACATCCCTGAATTACAAGGGGCAGGATAGCTCCCTTCACCTCTTTGCAGTGGGCATTAATCCCACCTGTGAAAGTAGGACCTCAGGACTTGAGACCCTACCTCTTAACACTATCACAGAGCCACTAGTTTCTACTATTTGAAATCATAGAAAAACCTAAGAGATCACACAGAAAGAATAGGTAATCTGAAAAGCTGCATTGAAAGGCCAAAGCAGGAAAAGAAATCCATATAAGCAGGCTGTGGAAATAGCTCAGTGATAGACCACTTACCTGACATGCTTGAGACCCTGAGTTAAGCCTTAGCACTGGAAAAATAAAAGAACAAGCATAATAAATAAATAAAATAAAGAATAGGGAAATAGAACCAGGAGAGTGATGTACTATAAGCCTAAGAAGAGAGAGTATAAGAAACAGGCCCACCAGGACAAGAGAGCAGCACAGTAAAGTGAGACTCAAATGCTCACCCAAGAAGGAGGTCATAAGTGCGCCTTGTGAGAGCAGCTTCACTGCGATTGATATGTTTGAGGCTTTAACTCCAGTATACTGAGGCATGGAGAGGTAGGGAAATAGGAACAAAGAAGTAATATTCTATTTCAGAAAAATATTCATACGGGATAATGCAACGAAGTGGGGACCAAAACAGTAACTACCTTTACTGTCTTCAAGTAAATGAACTATAGAATACAACCATTGTGTTCATGTGTGTAACATTTTAAAAGTTAAGGCCAGTGAGATAGCTTAGCAGACTAAGTGCCTGCTTTGGCAAGCTCAGGGACCTGGTCCCACATGCCACATGTGCCTCCCCTCCTCCGCATGCTGAGCCGATGACTGAGTCTGCATGGTGGTGCATGCCTGTAACCCCAGAGCTGGGGAGGCTCAAAACAGGAAGTCACTACTAGTCCAAGCTGTGTAGTGAGACCCTGTACCAAATACATAAATGGAAATAAATAAATAAAAAGTTAAAGCACCAAATGCTGTTATTTTCCTTTGGATGAATGTTTGAAGCTGCAATCTTATGCTAAAGAAAAGAACAAAGGTTATCGAAAGTATGAAAGTTATCTATTCATATAATTCCAGCACTCTCAAAGGCAGGAGGATCAAAAGTTGGAGCCCAGGCTGGGCAACTTGAAAAGACCCCATATCTAAATAAGAAACAAAAAGTGCTGGAGGTGTATCTCAGTGCAAAGGCCCTGAGTTTGATCCCCAGAACTGGAGGTTGGGGGACTAGGTGCTTACTAAATGTTTGCTGAATTGAACAGCATTGAGTTCTAAATTAAGCTTTTAAGCATTTTGTCTAATAAAATTAATGTTGTTAATGCTGTTATTGGTTTTAGCCTTTACAGTTACACATATACATATAATGAAATATACATTAACTTCAAAAAGGATGAAACATATCTACTTATGACAATATAGAATAATCTTGAAGATATTTTAAGTGAAATGTGCAAATAGTAACATAGCATTCACTGTTTATATTCATATATCTCTGTGAACATACATCCTTTCTACACAGACATACACTCAGACTACACCTTGTCTTCTGTCCTTTGTTCCTTACTGCTGGTGACTGCTCCCACAGACCTGGCTGCTGCACCTCTCATCAGAGGCAGTACTCTTGGATGGAGTACCCAAAACAGAAAGTATAAAGCTAATGGAAGTTATTCATGGAGCTACTAGAAATTACTACTTTGGAGCCATGAATTGCATTTTGAAAACTAAGCTTTTTAATTGAAAGATATTTGAAATCTCTCTGAAGCACCCAGTATTGTTTAGATTGAGATGTAATAGTATTAAGTGGTATAGGAAAATGTGAGATTAAATTGTTGAGAAAAATTCTTACTTTTGCTTCCCATAATTAATTTTGTGGGGCTGGGGAGATAGCTCAGTAGAATAAGTGCTTGCTTGGCAAGTACAAGGTCCTGAGTTCAATCCCTGATACAAAAAAAATTAATTTTGTATACTCTTTAAATTAGGAATTCTACAAGGAGATGGTTATAAATAGAATTAATATATGCTGATATGAAGATCAGAGCTTGGTACTATTCACAAATACTATTGGGTTAGTTAACTTGCCACTGAAGTTGCAATAAGTAGAAACCTTTTTGAAATAATTTGAAGAATAAGAATTTGAGAGAAGCAAGGGATTTATTGGCAAATAGCTTGAGCTAAAAAGCTGTAGGATACAGTGAGTTCAGGGACCTTGGGATCAAAAGCAGGAATTTGCTGCCACTGATTTGCTTGCTGTCTGTCTCCCCAGCCTCTCTCACACACCCCAATCACTTCTCTTTTCATCTCATAGCTCTGTCATCTTTCTTTTTACTTGCTTCTCTATGTCACAGGCAACTGCTATCTGGTAGCAACTTCTGTTAGTGTCATTGAACACAGAAGCAAAGGAGAAACATGAAGCTTTTCTAGACGCATTGCTCTAAAATCTTTTGCAATTCTCTGTAATGCACATTATGTTGCCAATTTAGTGTAGACAGACATAAAGAAGTATGTCTTATTCAGCTCTTTCTATGTAATGAAACAGAATGTCTCATGGACATTCCAGAATAAGCACTTATTTCACTCAATTGTTGTGGGTTGGTTAGGCTGTGGACCTGAGGTTGTACTCTTCTGGGTGGCACTGCCCTGGGCGAGGCTTACTTACATGCCTGTCGGTAGTTGACACAGGCTGAGCCTGGCTGGATAGTTTCTTTTACATGGCTGTGCCTCACATATTTCTCATCCTATTACTGATATCTACCAGCTAGCCTCAGTATAAGTAAGCATAGTAGCACAAATATCCTTCAAACCTTTGATAACATTACCTCTGCCAGCATCCCATTGGTGGTCATATGGCAAGCCCAAACATGAAGGAGAAAAGGATTCTCCACCCACACAGATAAAGAGAGTGAATACTTCTGAATAATATAAACTATTAAAGCATAAATAGAACTAAATCTTCAGGACTCAAAAAAATTTCCCTAAAACAACTCCTACCAAGAAGTTTGTGATAAATGCTAATTCTTTCTGTTTTGTTTTCTTTTGTTTAGCTGGTTAAAGCTCACTATATTGATTGCATAGCTGTGAATTTGTTCAAGATCTATGATTTGGAAACAAGTGCTCTAGACACAAACTGATTTAAACCCACATAATGTATGTCTCAGAAGCATAAACCAAACATTAAATGAGGGTAATCCTGACAGTTCTTTCTTCACCTCGCTTGACTGGGTGGAAGGTTGGTGTAGGGACGGAGAGACTTACACTACAATTATCTAATCACTGTTACTCAGTGTGTATCCCACTTGGTAAGCTGGTTTACAGATGTGGACCAGTCCAAAATTTCATGATTAGTCCCCAGGGAGATAAACATTCTGGGCCAGAATGTAAATCAATGCACTACTTATATCACCACGTGAATGCAATCCCATACTTACTGACATGTATTCTTTGGTGGAAGCATCTCATGTCATTCTCTGATCATAACACACCTCACAGAGTAGCACTTTGAGTAGCAATACTCAAGGAATATCTAGAGCTAGAATCCCAATAAAATAGTTATTTATTTATTTGTTTTCTTACCTGAGATAATGGAGAAGTGTTTTGGACATATAGAATCTTAAGCCTCTTGTAAATATAATAGAGGCAAAACAGTACTAAGATGATTCAAGGGCCGGCCAAATAACTCAGCTGATTAAAGTGCCTGCTTAGGCAGATGCAGGAGCCAGGGGTTTGATCCCCAGGCCTGCCATGCTGGCCCCACCCCTGGGGTGCACTGGCATAGCAATTGAGACTGGGCATGGTGGTGTGTGCCTGTAATGCCAGCACTCGGGAGGCTATAAACAGGGGGATCACTACAAGTCCTATCTATGCAGTGAGACCCTGTACACCCTGTCCTAAATTAAAAAAAAAAAAAGAAGATGATTCAAAAAAAGAAAATGATTCAAGGAATAATAACAGAGAGGGATTAACTGGTAGAGTAAGATTTTGGAGAACAAAAGTGAGATAGGGACAGGTGACTGGATTGATTGGCTGGGCCCCGTATCCCTTCTGGGGCACTCCCTGGTGACTTAACATTTTCCTACCAGGCCTCATCTCCTAAAGATTTCACCACCTCCTGCAAATACAAAATGGAAACCAAGGTGGAGGCCATTCAAGAGCCAGTTTATGAAGGGTCAGCAAGATAGTTCAGCAGACTAAGCACCGACTTCGGCAAGTGTAGGGACCAGGGTTCGATCCTGGGTCCTGCATGCCAAGCCAGCCCTCCCTCAGGGTATGCTGAGCCAGTGACAGAGTCTGGGCGTGGTGGTGCACATCTGTAATCCTAGTGCTCTGGAGGCTGAAAACAGGAGGATCACTACAAGTCCAAATTGCGTAGTGAGACCCTGTACCAAATACATATAATGGGGAAGAAAGGCCAGTTTAGTAAGGTTGTACTACTTTATTCTTCTTACTTATAAACATATCCTTATGTGGTATACTTTTCCCCCTTATATCCTATGCATTTCCAAACAACTGATTTTTTCAAATATTTTGTTATAAACATTATCAAACATGTGGAGCTGGCAAGATAGCTCAGGGGACTAAAGTGCCTGCTTAGGCCAAACTTAGGCAAGTGCAAGGACCATATGCCACACCAGCCCCATCCTTAGGGCAGGCTGAGCTGATAAGAGTCTGGGCATGGTGGCACATGCCTGTAATCCCAGCACTGAAGAGGCTGAAAGCAGGAGGATCACCATGAGTCTGAGCTGTGTAGTAAGACCCTGCAACAACCAAGTATATTTAAAAACAAATTATCAAACATGCAAAGTGGTAAGAATTATAAAGGGAGAATTAAATTGCCCACCACTTAGATTCTATAATTAATTTTTACTTTCTATCAATCTCAATTGGAAACCCCATTAGAAAAGGCACTGATTATAATTTCATTTACAAAAATTGGCAGATACTTGTGAAGATGCTAGGAAAGGTGTCATTGTTAATTCAATAGGTCAAATATGAATATTCCTGGCCTCTGGATTAGTTAGGGCCCCAGAATAACAGGCCAATAAGTTATGAAGACTAGGTGACTTTGAGCAGGATTTATTATTATTATTATTATTATTATTATTATTATTGAGCATGATTTAATATTAACCAATTGACTTTTCATGTTACACATGGGTTGCCCAAGGCCGAGGCCCTTGTCTGGAGATGGGCAGCAGACCTATAGCAAGTGAACCTCTAGGAGTCACTATTGCTGCTGAGGCCTGTAATGGCCTGAGAAGCTGTGACACCTCAAAGGACAAAATAAGGCCACAGCTAAGGACGTCTGGCTCCAACTCCAATTAATTAAAAAGAGACTGTAGCTGCAGGCTCCATACTCCTACAATAAATGTCAACCTAAAGATAAGTTAGGTCTCCTGAATGACATAATTTACTACTTGGGAAAATATTACCCAAGGTCTTGCTAGATTCCCACGTTTTCTTCAGTATCTTCTTTGCTTGAAAACCAAATAAATATGGGCTTCCCAGGGAAGTTCTTTGTCAGAAACCAGAGAATCTTGAATTCTGTGAGAGGTGTTTGATCTTCCTGGAGTCCTGAAATCATACACTTTGTCTCATTTATTTAAGTCTTCACCATCCACTCATTTAGGAGACTGTGGGCCTGATCAGTCTGCAATAATTAAGGGATATTATCAATCCGATAAATAAGTACATTGTACTTATGTGATAAGGAATTGGATCATTTTGCAGGTTGGCAAATTCCAGAAACTTCAGGGTGAGCCAGCCAGCTAGAAACTCAAGAGACCTGTGGTGAATTTCAGCACTAGGATGAAAGCTGTCCCACAGGAAGACTTCTGTCTTACTCTCTTACTGGGAGGGCAGTCAGTGTTTTTGCTCTACTGGGGCCTTCAACTTATCTGATGATGCCCACTCACAGGATGAAAACCATCAGTATGACTGTCTACTGATTTAAATGTTAATATCATTTAGAAATACTGGGCCGGGGAGATGGCTTAGTGGAATAAGCACTTCCTTGGCAAGCGCAAGGGCCTGAGTTCAATCCCCGGTTCCACCAAAACAAACAAACAAACAAAAAAAAAGAAATACTGTCACTGACACATCTAGCCCTAACCCTAGTCCTAACCCTAACCCTAGCCCTAATTTGTTCTTATGCTTTGTCTTCATATTAATAAAGCAAGCAAACAAACAAAAAACCTCCTGTTATTAATTTTTCTAGTTTTTAATAATTTTTTATTTTGAAGGCATAAACAAGCACAAATTAAGTCTGATAAACTTAGAAGTTTTAGAATTCACTCTGTCATTTATGCCATAAGCATTTAATCTGCCATAACTTTGGAGTATTTGGGACACAAATATGATTAATGAATCGGTAATTTGTGGCTTTAAGAGGCTCATAGTCTTGCAAAAGAAAGAGGCTTGCCAAGAACATAATCTTGGGATGTCAAAGTGAGAAATCCTCCCTTCCTTCACAGGTGGAGGCCAGGCACAGAAACCAGTGGGGCAGATTACAGTGAGTGGAGTAACCAGAACAAACTGAGCTGGTGACAGCCTCCTGTGAGTCCACCTGGGTCTGCGCACAGCTCAAAGAACTGTGTCGTGGGAGCACTGCTCTAGTGGCTGCCTGCCCCAACCTCTATGACCTCCGTGTGATCTTCAGCCTCCAACAGTTGCACTGTGCATTTAACCCTGCTGATTTTCTCACCCTCAACCAAGGCTGTTGCAAGTTCTCTCCAACTTCCTTGTTTCTCAATGTAGCCACATGCCGCTCCTCTGTCTTCCTGGATGGTCTTTCCCATGCCACTCCAACCTCTGCTTTCAAAGTCACCCCTGCCTCGGAAGCACCTCCCACCCCTTGGAGCACACAAGCCACCTTCACAGGGAGGTGTGGGAGGTCCATCTCTCACAACCCCTGGCTCCTCACAGGGCCTCTTCCAGGGGTCTGTGCTGTTCTGGCCTCCAGCTGTGCACTTGCTGTGCTGCTGGTTACCAAGAGGACAGCAGGCAGACTCAGGTTTCTGGCTTCTCCAGGTGAGCCAGCGGGAATGCAGATTTGTCTTGGCCCCAGTATGGAAGTGGGGTTACATGCAGAGGAGAGAAAGCTGCAGCCATGTTCCAGATGGCTTCCAGCCTCCAGGCCTTTCTTCTTTGCTAGAGTTTTCCTTGGCCTTTGGGAATTTGCTTGGCCAGTCAGGTGGGGCATAGAAGTGGGGTGTGTCTGCAGTCCCTTGGAGGAAGGGTCAGCCGCCTCTCCACAGGGGACAGTTCTCAGGCACTCCACAGATCTTCCCCGGGGCATCTTGAGGCTGAATCCTAGTCACCAGAGCAGAAACCCACATTTTGGTGGTTTTTTTTTTTTTAATTATTTATTTATTTTTCTGTATTTTAGGCCAGAGTCTACAGGGTGTTCAGGCTTTCACTACTAGATTGGACTTGTACTGATGCACCTGTTTACAGTTTCCCAAGAGCTGGGATTACAGGTGTGTGTCATCACGACCAGTCTCCTCATTACATCCTAGGGGCGGGGCTGGCATGGCAGGCTGGGATAGAACCCTGCACCTGCTTACAGGTGCTTTAATCTGCTGAGCTATTTGGCTGGCCCTGTTCCTTTCTTTTGATCAGTTTCTTTCCCTTTCACAACACCTATTGTATCTTTTAGATTTTATTTACACTTTCAGAAAAACACACTTTTCTTCCTCCCTGCTTCCCATTCTCCACTTCCTCCTCTATACTACTTAGATTTGCCTCAAAAAATAAGCCAGACAATCAAGTCTTTGACTCAGGGACATTTTTTTTAAAGGACACCTAAAGAACACAATGATGAACAAATCAGGCTCTGAAGAGGGCAGGATTGGGAGGGTGCAGTCCCTAAGTCTCCTCGCTTTCAGGCTTGTACCTGCTCTGGACACTTGAATGCTCCAGTTATCTGAATCCCTCTTAGATCTGATTCCCACTATGGCTGACGTGAGCCTTTGCACACCCTTTCCTTTCCCTGAGTGAGGCCCAACTGAGCCTGCAGGGCCTGTGGGTCCTCAGCTCACTCCCCGCCAGGACTCTGCTGGCTGCCTCCCTACAGCTGCAGAACTAGAAATGGATTCTTCAACAGTTGGGAATATATATATACTATAACTATATATATATTAACTATAACTATATATATATATATATATATATATATATAGCTAAGAATGACTGATGCACTTACAGAAAAAACTTTTTTTTTTTTTAAGATCATTGTATTTTGGGCCAGCCAAATAGCTCAGTGGATTAAAGCACCTGACAACAGGTGCAGTGGGCGGGGTTTCGATCCCTGTGCCTGCCATGCCAGCCTTGCCCCTGGGGCACGTTGAGATGGCGAATTGAGACTGGGTAAGGTGGCACACGCCTGTAATCCCAGCTCTTGGGAGGCTGTAAACAGGTGGATCACTGTGAGTCT
>NDGM011036535.1:0-11100 GCA_002564305.1 Octomys mimax
TATATATATATTATATATAATCTTATCATTTGCAACAATATGAGTGAACCTGGAGAATATTTAATGCTAAGTAAAACAAGACCAAGACAATCACAGAGGCAAATACTGTATAACCTCTCATTTCTTTGCAGTCTAAAACACCAAATTTATAGAAACAAAGTGTATGTGGTGGTTTTCAGAAACTAGGAAAGGGTGATGAGATACTAGCCAAAAGGGTACCAAGTAATAGTGATGCATGATGAATAAGATCTGGAAATATAATGTAAAGGGTAGTAGCCATAGTTATTTATAACGCAACATATGAGTGTAATTTTCTGTGAAAGTTGATCTTCAGTGTTTTTCGCCACAAAAAAAAAAAATTACTTCTATGTAATGTGATAGACATGTTAATTAGCTTACTTTTGGTGATCATTATCAAAACATCTTATTGTGTATCTTTAAAGATAAAATATTGTCAAGTAGACCTCAGTAACTTTGGAAAAGAAGTATCTTCTTTATATTCTTTCTACCCAAAAGAGTCATTTCCTGCCCAGATTAACTCAACAACCTCCTACTGCTCTTGCCTCCGGTTCTGTCCCACTGCAAGATGTTCTCCACCCTTCAGACTGTGAACTTTCTGAAATGCAAATCAGATCACATATTCCCCTGCTACAAAATTCATAATTGGTTCCTTGCAGCCTACAGGATCAAGATCACAGTTTATCAAGTTGTGGGTGGACATGAGGATCTGGATGTAGGTTGAGTCTTTAAAGGTGACCTTAGAAAATAATGATGGTGTGGAAAAAATAGGACAAGGAAAGGAGCTGCCTTCCTTCTACCTTAATGCCACCCTACTTCCTGCTGCCTTGCCCTGAGTTCTTTCCCCTCTGCCACGCTGCTTTGCTTCAGACCAGTCAACTACCAACTGAAATTTCTACAAATTGTGAGCTAAAATAAACACTTCCACATTTAACTTGGAGGTATCAGATACATTGTAACAGCAATGAAAAATTAATTAAGACAGTAAGAAAGACAGATTCTTAAGTACAAGTAACAAAAGGGGCTGGCCAGAAAGCTCAGCGGACTAAAGCGCCTACTTAGGCAGAGCGCTGTGGCTGGGATTTGATCTCTAGCCTGTGTACTGGCCCCGCCCTTGGGGCATGCTGAGACTAAGATTGAGACTGGGTGTGGTGGCGTGCAACTATAATCCCAACACTTGGGAGGCTGAGAACAGGAGAATCACCACAAATCCAATCTACATAGTGAGACCCTGTAGACCATGTACCAGATAATATATATATATATATATATATATATATATATATATATGTTATATATATAATCAAGTGTGTCATTTTTTTAGCTCAAGGTTTCTTTCTTTCTTTTTTTTTTCATCTTCCCTGAGTCTGATATCCTAGAAAGGCCAGAACAATTGGCTCTGTTTATTTAAATATCTGTTTCAGTATCCATGTATCTATATCATTTCAAGAGGTACTATTAAATATTTCCAAGTTCTCTCCACTTGCAGAGTTTTAGAAGGTTCCAGGTAGCTCACTACTTTTGACAAAATTATTGGTTCTGTACTCATTAATCCTTCCATAAATATATAGTATGCAGAAAAAATTCCAATAGAAAAAATTCAATGTTTGATACTAAAGTGCAGCAGAGGTAGGATGTTGTTTAAGAGGTGTAAGTGGTTCCTGAGCCTGTTGGCCTGGCATCTCAGCCTAGGAAGCAGAATAGGTTGCTCAAATGTATCTGAATCCAGTCTACCATCCCTCATTAGAGTTAGCAGGACACTCTCCTGTTACAAGAGGATCCTTCTATTTTCTTCCTGCCTATTCAAAGGAAACATTGCAATGTTTCTGGAATACAATTTGAAAATACTGCAGCTCAGTGAGGGTAAATACTGAAGGGTTTAGAATGAATACCTTTTAAATCTGTCATTGTTGGAAGTGAGGAAAAGCACTCAAAGCCAGACTAACAAGCCAATAAACTAGAATTTCTTTTCTTTGCGTAATTGGAAGTAAAATCTTTGGCTACTTTGACACTAGTATTAAGACAAGCAGATTGCTCTGAGCTACCCATGAGACATAGATTTAAAAGGTTTCTCTGAGCAAGCAGAAACACAGCACCAGACCTGCCTCCATGTGACAGGGATGGTCAAATCAAGGGGACAATGCAATGATGCTGAAGAGGAAGGCCAAGGCCTTTATAAGAAACAAAATATTTTATTCAGACACTGTATGGACTGGAAGGTAAAAGAAGAACAAATGGCATGGTGTTTGTGCAAGCCAAATAATGAAATCAACTTAAATGACTGCATTTCCAACTATAGAATGTTTGTGAGTTATAGCACAAAAGGCCAACATAGAAAACTGTTTTACCAATATGCCTCTTAGTGTTCAAATGAATGTTAATCATCTTCCTATATGGAGTTTCATAAATGCATGTGGCCAAAAGAGAACAGAATGTGTTAATGACTAAATTCTGAATCATCTCTTGTACTCCCCATAGGGAGCGTGCTGCCAAGACTTATCACGTCTTGCTTCAGAATGTCTCCTCTATGCAAGCCTCTCCTGTCTATGAGCTATTGTGGTTCACAGCATGTGTCTTCTATGTGGAATTCCTTGACTGTACCAGGACACTATTCTATAAATTAATAAAATGGACAATTGGTAAAATTTTTAAAAATCACTCCAGTAGCACATGCATCACTTCAATATCAGCTAGAAGACTAAATGTAAAGATGAAGTACCATCCAGTTCTAAAGTGGATTAATAATGACTTATTCTTCTCTCCTTTTTTTAACTGCCACAGTTAACACCCTGACCATTTCATACCTTGGCAGCTAAGTCTTACCTGACAGCAACACTGTCAGGAATCCCCATTCTTTTCTTTGTTCAGTCCTCGTACTACTTTGCACTCTTTTTTATTTTTTATTTATTTATTTATTTTTGCAGTGCCATGGATCAAACTCAGGAACTTGTGCTTGTCAGGCAAGTGCTTATGCTGCTGAGCTATATCCCCAGTCCTACTCTTTTCTATTGTATAGGAAAGCCCTTTTTTCCTCCTATGATCATAACCAAGATCTTTAGACTATTTCCCTGAAGATCGCATCATATACTTATCACTACCTCTTTTCCCAATCTAATCTCATGATGCATTCTCTTTAACATCTCACATAAACTCCTTATGCCAATGGACTCTTTGAAAACTTTCTTGACTCTCATCTTTTGTGATTGTTATTCATCATTTGTGTTACTCTAAGTGTGTCCTTATTAAAGAAGTATATTGTATAACTGAAATCCCCAAATTATTGTTTCATGATATTCCTGTTGATCAACACACACATTTTCTATTTCACTTTTGGGAGCTTCTATAGTGAGGTTAATTTTAAGGACCACTCCTGAGTTTTCCCTTTGTATTGCTCCTATCCCCCAAATTAAACCTCTAATCTAGCAGCACCTCTTACGTGTTCTACTCTCAGATCCAAGATGCTAGCATGTCTTACATAGGCCATAGAAAGTCTAAATCATTTCTTGGATTTTATTTATAGGAAAGTACAATGATTAAACATACAGATGGTTTCAGTTTAATGCTTAGCCTTGCCTTTTAGTAAGTGTCTAAACTTGGCCGAAGTAATGGACCTCTAGAACCTTACTAAGTGCTTTCATCTACAAACTGAGCAGGAGATAAAAACAGTGCCTACTTCATGCAGCTATTATAAGAATGAAATGAGCTGGCATTGATTTGTTTGTTTGTTTTTGTGGTACCAGGGATACATCTCATAACCTTTGGCTTGTCAGGCAGGCACTTACACCACTGAGCTATCTTCCTGGCCCTTTTGAGCTGGCATTGGTAAAGTATGGAAACTAACATGTGTCACATAGTGAAGTGTTGTAGATCTGGAAGCCTGATGCTGATGATGATAGTGACAAAAATTTGCTTTAGACTTTCTGCATACATAAAAATTAGAATGATCTTTTCAAACTGTTCATCATATTTGGTCATTCTCTTGCTAAAATGCTCCACAGAATACTATTCATTGTATTTCAAAAATTCAAATGTATGCCATGCTGGCCCTGACCCTGGAGCACACTGAGAGTGATTGAGTCTGGGCTTGGTGGTGTGCATCTGTAATCCCAGCACTTGAAAGGCTGAAAACAGGAGGATCACTATGAGTCCAGTCTATGTAGTGAGACTCTGTAGACCCTGTACTAGATAAATTTTTTTAAAAATTCAAATGTTCACCCAGACACTTAATGCACAACTTGATCTGGATTCTATATACCAGTACAATTACTTTTGTGCTGTTTGTGATCTTTCTTGCTTTGCTCGAGATTCTCAATTTCTGTTAGTTTTTCAAACTCATCACCAATTCTCTTTGTGTCATCTTTCTTTCAGTTGTATTTTTCTGTTTGGCTACTTTTGTCTTTTGGGTCTGTACTTCACAGTCAACCTCTTAGAGATACTTTGTATAACCAGTTTACCTAAACATTCTCCTAGCTCCAGTACTGGGGATTACACCATATGGTTGTTGCTGTGGCTATTATTACTTCCCACTAGTTTGCTCTATTATTTACTTGCTTGCTTCCTGTTCTTGTTGCTACATGCTCATAGTAGATGTTGCATGAGGAAGTGGATCACATCTTCTGCACCGAGAAAGCAGTGCTGGGGAGCTGGGCACCTGATGTGCATATCATTGTTACTGAAAGTGTAGCTGATCCATAGCTTTATCTTACTCAGCTAAATATTTATCTCTTTTACTGATGCTCCTCCTCACCTGTGTTTAGGCCACTTTCACCATGTAAGCTGGTTCCCTCTCTGATATTTCATTGTTTACGTGATAAGTCTTCAAACCTTCTATTCACTATTTCTAAATTCTGAAGATCCACTCCTTTAAGAAAACTTCTGTGGAGTGGGAAAATAGCTCCGTGGTATAAGCACTTGCCTGGCAAGTGCAAGGACCTGAGTTCTATCCCTGGTAATGCATGCCATGCCATCCCTAGAGCCTGGGTGCACTGTGCAAGTTAAGGAAACTGAACATGATGGTGCATGTCTGTAATTTCAAAACTGGGGATGCTGAGACAGGAGGATCACCATGAGTCTGAGCTGCATAGTGAGACCCTGTACCAAATAAATGAAAGATTTTTAAAAATTAAAAAGAAAAAAAAACTTATATGAAGCCTGTTGTCATCACTAATCTTTTGTACCTTAGCACATATACACAAGTTTAAAATTTCTCACCGGGGTGAGAGCTAGGTAGAATAAGTGCTTGCCTAGCAAGCATACAGGCCTGAGTTCAATCCCCAGTTCCACCAAAGGAAAAAAAAAAAGACAAAATTTCTCCCACATAATTATAATACTTGCGTGTATATCCATATTCTAATTCCTCAGTCTGTATTATCACTATTTCAATAAACTCTAAACGTATACTTTTGTACTTACATTTATTCCTGATATGTACAATGATGAAGAGCAATATTAAGACATACAATTCAATAATTTTAATTTGGAGAAGTACACACATACTTGTAAAACTTTCATCTTAGCTTGTTAATATTTACTTTTCTTTCTTTTCTTTTTTTTCTTAATTCTTTATTTTTCCTTTTTTTTGTATTTAGTACAGGGTATATAGGGTCTCACTGCATAAATTGCATGCATAGTGATGCTCCTGTTTACAGCCTCCCAAGTGCTGGGATTACAGGGGCATGCCACCATGCCCAGTCTCAATCGCTGTCTCAGTGCGCCCCAGGGGTAGGGCCAGCACGGCACACTGGGGATCGAACTCCCTAATATTTATTTTTCTAAGAAAAAAAGTAAGTTCATTTTTCCAGCCCAAAAGATTTTTTTGTAAGTTTTGTAGGAATTTGGTTTTGCTTGGGTGGTGATGACACCTAACTTCCCAAAGTATTGCAGATTCTAAAAATGGCAGGAACAAAACATACTGGAGACCATATGGAAACAGAATTCTGCAAAATTTCTGTGTGGTTTGCATCTGTTTCTATCAAAATTGATGCAGAATCTGATATCCTTGGGCTTTTGTTTCTTCTCTCAGATAAATCTTTAACTGATTTTTAATCATGGGATCCTATTAGAAAGTGTTCTGCCAAATCTGGACTGTGAATTATTTCACAGTGAAATAAATTATTTCACTGTGAATAAAAAGAGATAAAGGATAACTCATGTTTGGTTTTCACTTAATTCAAGCTGGTTAATTTCTTTTGTCAAGGCCACATTTTGGTGCAAACACCTGCAATTCTAAATATTAGTGTTTTGATTCATGCTTCCTCTATTAAAAACTCAGAGATGAAGCTAAGAGTAACCCTTAGGAGCCAAAGGAATTGTAAATTTGTAACAAGGCTGTTTCCTCAGCTCTTCATGCTAACAGAGAAGGTGGTGTGGTTTTTAGTGTCTACTATATACTGATTTTGCTAGAGGACACTGAGTTAAATCCATGTTCAACATTCAACAGCAAAACATAATGGGCAGCAAGCTCTGTCCAATCATAGTTCTGGACTCTTGAGACTTTGGTACAAAAGAAGTAGGTTTGTTTTTCTTCTGGGTGACTTCATTCCCTAACTCAGGTCATCTCAGATCATTTATCACTCATTGCCAAAGCCATACATATCAATCTCTGACTCATTTTTATCTCTCCCAAAGCTGAACTATAAAGATAAAAGTTTTCATTATCATTTACCTAATTCTTTTTAAGATTTATATTTTTCTACTTATTGTTAAATGTTTTCTACTAACTATAATAAAACTATGTTTGTAAATCTAAGATGCCATGAGAACACTTCATTATCTTCTGGATTTATTTTATAAAAAAAGCAATGACAAATAAATTGTGCTATAATACATTTTGCCTTTGTAAATTTTATTTTATATTAAAGAATTTATTTAAAATTCAGACACTTGTTGACAATTAGTGTGCATTTTAAAATGTAAACGTAAACAAAATCAATTAATTAAGAATAGTAGATGGCTGAGGAGATATCCTTGCAGTTTAAGCACCTACCTGGCAAATGCAAGGACCCGGGTTCAATTCCCAGTGCCACGTTCCCTTCAGGACCCTGAACCCTGGCATGCCAGCCACTGAGTCTGGGCATGGTGATGCATGCCTGCAATTCCAGCACTGGAGAGGCTGAGCCGGGAGGATCAGTATGCATTTGAGCTGCATAGATACACTCTGTACTAAGTAAATAACAAACTTTTAAAAAAGAATATTTGAAAGATTCATCACATTCAGACTCCAAGTTACTAATAAAGTAGAGTAGTTGAGGTTCATATTTTCCTGTGTAGGATTTTCCTCTAAGCTATAAAAGGCCTTCGTGATTCACTGTATTTGCATCATTTTGTGGGGGAATCACCTGCAAGATGTCAAAAATATGTTCAGCTGTGTAAGTTCCCAAGCTCCTTTACAATTTGTAACAGCCTTATGTACACTGACATTGCCACAGTGATGTGGCACATTCTGATCTCACATGCAATGAAAACCTGAAAAGAAACGTACTATTTATTAATGATGAAATATATCACAGCATCAATTGTAAGCTGGTTTTCAAAGAATCTGCATTATAGCTCCAAATTTTAAAAGAAAAATACCATTGAGTTTATTCACAAGGTTCTCAAGTGTGAAGTTAATCTCACACAGGTAAAGAAGAATATGTGGTGAACTCCAGACCATTGGTGCTGGGAAACACAATCATGTAGATCAATTTCCAAGGTAAAAACAAGCCTATGTTAAGAAGTTATCAGTGTCTACTGTTTGTTACCTCTGAGAAGAATAGCTCAAAAGTGAAACAAAGTGATATAAGACTGCCTATAGGATCTTTTTTGCCAAGTTCCTTAATTTAGCATCACAAAATCCTAGAGCTGGTAGAGAATTTGAAGATTGTCAAGTCCCAAGATACTCCTTCCCTGCTGAGGAAACCAGTGCCTGTGGTCATAGAGGTATACACTGGTCCCTGAGCTTTCTGAATCTTTGGCCCTTTCTCTTTCTGCAATAAATTACACTTTCTCTGGGAATAGTCCTAGCACTTACAAGTCTTAAACAGTTCTCACTGTGTTGCCCTATCTGGCATTGAAATGACACTTGCTGCATGCAATGAGGTTCTTGTTAGATATCATGAATTTAAGGAACTTGAAAAGGCTTTTTAAAACATTTCTGAAAAAGAGATTGAAACTGATCAAAGCACCTTTTAGGAATCTTACAGCCACCTAATACACATAAATCAGAAATCCAGTACACAGATGACTAAACTGCCATTCAGGGGCAAAATGCCACCTCCTACCTATTTTGATAATGAAACTTAGTTGGAGCATTTTACTATTCTCCTTGTTTGGTTTGCACAAATCTGAACTGCTGAGTACTGACAACAGAGATGACATGATCCAGGAAGCTGCATGAAACTTTGATAAAGTTTGCTGGCTCCTAATCTAGAAGACAGGCTCCTAAGGGTCCTGGCAGGAGGAAGAACAGGCTGTGGCTTTATTCTTCAACATCTATTTTATGGATTAACAAGATGAAAATGATAGCATATGCATAACTATAGCACTCGTTCATATTTCGTATTCATCATATTCACATGACAAAATAGGCATACACATATACTTGTTGAGAGTTTATTCTGTTACCTGTCATAGCAAACTTCATTGCACTTAAATAGTAAATTTAGTTTGGTAGCTACAAATAATTCTTTGATTAATCTTGTGATTTATCTTATATTAAAAGTTGTGTTGGGGGCCAGGGAGATAGCTCAGTAGAATAAGTGCTTGCTTGGCAAGCACAGGGTCCAGAGTTCAATCCCCGGTACTGGGGTAAAACAAAACAAAAAAAAAAAAAAAAACAAGATGTGTTGGTGTGTTTGAATTCTAACTGCAAACTTTCACTTCTTCTCATGGGATCACTGTGAAATTCTTATTTAACCAATATCAATACTCTATTGAATAATCTTGCAAATTTAACTTTCCACAAGTGCAAGTATGATGCAAAAGGTCTACTAATAAGTATTATGAACTTAAAATACTGTTTTATTTTTAACCACAACACTGATGAATATACATGATGACTTTTTAATATAATCCTATAACTCTAAGAAGCTGAAACTTTTGGGATGATTGTGCTCCTCAGTTAGCACAAAAATATCCACTTATGCTAAGCAAATCAAGGGACTGCTTTGATGGTGAAAACTCAGCAGGACTCTTTAAAGCATCATCACCATAAATAAAGAATCTAGCTCAAAAAGAAGAATCACTGGATTTATTTGCAAACTGATTGAAATAGTAATTCTAGAATTTTTTTTACAAGTAAAGGTTAGTCTTTGGAAAATTTTGTGCAACTTACGAGTTTAGGATTTCAGATACACTAAACCTTCAAGAAACTACAGCCTTCTGAATAGAGAATGCATACCTAAGTGAACACTTCTTTAAACACAGAATCGTCTATGGCCTTAGCATGCCACTTGCTAAAATTTTATAAGCAGTTTATATAGGAATAAAAACTTCCTGAAATTCAATTCACTCAATAGCTCTTTCCACAAGCTCTTAAAAATATTTTGAACTCTAATGAATTCTGTAAATGTTCCAAAACAAACTTTGTGTATGCTAATCAGAGGTTTGCGGCAAGCATCCTCAACAATATTGCCTGTGGAAGTAGACCTACAAAAGATGTTGGCAGCCTCCCCCACTGAGGTTTTCCTAAGCCTGAAAGCATGCCTTTAAATCCCAAAATTGATGAAAATAGCCCTTCAGATGTTCACACTTTCCAATACCTCATTTTCCTCCCAGCTTGATTTATAACATTTGGGTTACTTACTTTGATTTCAAAATAAAATAAAGTGAACTTATTGAGTATTCTGGAAAAAAGATAAAAGATGTAAGGATGTTGAGAAACACACACACACACAAACACACACACACACACACACACACACACACACACCCCTAAGTGGCACTGGATTTTAGGAAAAACCTACAGTAGAAATGCAGTAAGAAAGATGACAGTTTTACCTAAATTAAAAAGAAATAGAAAGTAAGTTCCAAGATTAAGAGTCTGGATGGAGTGGGCAAGGAGGAGGCAGAGAATAAGGACAAACACAATGCCCAAATAAAAACAGAACTTCTAGCTCTTATGGCTTATAAACATTGGAATGATTTAACAATATTCTTTAGAGAGTTATAAAGTGTTTTATTCCTGGAAATGTTTCTATAAAAACTAAGCAAGTTGATGCAGAGACATGATCTAGTTGACATTTCTAGATGTCCTTCCAAGTCTGATTCTATAATTTGGTAACACAAGAATGACTAAGATGATGCCAAGAAATATATGTATTAAAAAAGACCTATCTTTGTGTGAAGCATACACACAAGATTTATGGTCTTCCTCAGAACTTTGTTCCAGAGTAACATGGAGTGGAGTGAATTTCAAATACATCATTCTCTTCTGGTAATCACTTGCTTAAGTGCTAAGGAGTAACTCTGCACGATTCTGACAGCATTCAGTCTAATTTGCAATTTCCCTTTTCACTCTCTTTATCTTCTAGGTCCAATTTTTCTTATAGTTCAAATCAAATAGATGTCTAATCAGCTATCTAATAGTTTTCCTTAAAATATCACTTCTATTGACTAATAACAATCCTTGTATACGTTACAATTAGCTACAGAATTATTTTTTTTCAAATTTTATAGAATGCTGACTCCATTCAAATACAATAGTATTCTATACCATGAAATATATTTTCTGAGAAGGAACAACACATTTTTTTTTCATTTATATCTACTATAATGAAATAGCTTTGAGGCAATAAGTGGGCAGCTTATACTACACATGCTCTATTTTTTCTGAATTTTCAATGTTATATTTTTCTATTTCCTTTGAGTCTGCCCCATATGCAGAAATGATTAATTTTTTTGAGAAATAAATAGCAATGAGACAGTTTCAAAACAGGTTAGTAGAAAAAAACAAAAAAAAACAGTACAACAGTTACAATAATTAATACATTGTATATTGTTGTCTTTGTAGTAATTATTCATAGTACAGGATGCACACATGATATCTTATCTAAACACTATTAGTTCAAAATTTTCTTCTCATTGAACTAAGAGAAAGTAGCT
>NDGM011036555.1:0-16832 GCA_002564305.1 Octomys mimax
CTGAGCTGTAAAAGGCTCAAGTCAACAACTTCTGGCATTGCCAGTCCTATGGAAAACCCACTAGTATTATGGACTACTGGATATATTGGAATATTTTGCTTAATTCGCACACCTACAATATTTAAATGATAATGGAATATCTTTGTCTGACAAAAACTAAACAAAAAAGGAGATACAAATGAAGGACCATTGTGTATCTGTATATTCAAAATAGTTAGGATAGATATACAGCTACTTTCTCTTAATTCAATGAATAGCAAAATTTGTTCGAATAGTGTTTGTGGACAGGATATCATGTCTACATCTTATACTATGAATTACCACTAAGAAGACAACAATATGCAATGTATTAATTATTGAAACTATTGTACTAATTGGTTTTGAAACTGTCTCGTTGTTTCTCAGTAAAATTATTTTTAAAAAATAAATTTATAAAAATATAAACCATTTTTGATGAAACAAGTTTGTTGCATATATATGCATAATATTAGATCTTAATGAAAACAATTTCAGTAAAACATTGATTTATATAATTTCACATTAGTATATGGAATGTCAGTCACTGAAATAAACTACATAGAGCTGAAGAGCTCTAGAAAATATTTTTTGGTAAATTTTGCCAAGAGAATCTGATGCACATGATTGTATTTATAATTATAGATGCAATATTAAAAACTAATCACTTCATGCAGAGATGCATATTAGCAGTATTTCCTATACTTAGAAACCATAAAATTTCCCTTTTCATTTTAGCTGATGACAGCAACATTGTCAAATAGTCTAACCTATAGTTGTGGAAAAAGGCATACATTCTGGGCTAAAAACTACTAGGCTACGTAAAACTATTAGGGAGTACTGTGCCCCACTGTAGTGCATGATTTATATAGTACTTGTTTAAATTCAAAGTCAATCATGTTACTAAAAAATTGTTTAATAATGTGGTTTCCTAGCATCATCTTAGAGTAATGAAAGCATAAGTTTTCCTTGAGGAATAACCTAGATTTGTTGATAAAAGCACTCAATCCATAGATCTAATCTTTCAAAATACATTTTACTTGACTGTGTAAATTTACTCAGGGAGCTACACAATCTTAGCTCCCCTCAGAGGTCTTAGATGCCATCTGGGTCTCTAACATGCTCTTCAAAATCTAATTTACCACTGACTGTTGGTGACATTTTTAACCTACACAAATAACTTCAACATGAATCATAGCTCATAGCTGTTATGCTATAAAAATTATCAAAAGTTTAATCAAAACTCTTCTTACAAATAAGTTGAATGAATCAATTTACCTCAACTGGCTAAAATTTTGAAAGGAAAGCTAACAGAATTTGTATATAATGACTCTTAGTCACGAACTCAGAGAAAACCAATTATGTACATATTCTAATACTATTTCTTTCAATTTTTCAACCTGTTTGCCAATAATTGCCAATTGATGATAGTTTGGGTCATCTCAATCTTTCATTTTCCATTCCTACATGTTGCTTCCATAGAATGGAGACTTATTAATCTTGCAGATTAGTTAATGTCTACTAGCCTGTTATGATTTGCATTTTTGATGAAATTGGCTGACCATCTTTTTCTTATTTCCTTGTTCACATCTCTCCAAGAGCAAGAGCTCCTCTCTGAAAAAGGCAGGTCAATTACACAGGGTTGGAGAGTCTCAGGCTGTACATCATAAATCATCTTAATATGCCTGGCTCCCTGAGTATTCCTATTTCTTCTTCACTATACAAAGGTGTTTTCACTTCATTTATTTGGCAGGCTATTGTTTGATCTAGGCTTCATGGGGTCATCAGAAAAAGCTATTATGATCAGCTCCAGGTGTTTTTACAAAAATGTTACTCCTGAATTATGGCAGAATATGCTCATATCAATGAACCTTGTGCCATACCAGCTTTACATGGCACATGCAGGAGCATGCACACACACACACACACACACACACACACGCACTCACATGCACACAAGCACATATACACACACACACACGCACACGCCTGTTTGCATCTCTCAAAATTCACTCCCAATAATCCCTGGCCTTTGAGACATATATCAGCAATCCTCTGAATCTACTTTTCCCCGCTGAGGGCAGGGCTTGCACTCTCTATTCCTCCTCCTCCTCCTCCTCCTCCTCCTCCTCCTCCTCCTTGTGGAGACCTGACCCAGGTTACTGACTTGGAGGTGATGAGGAGTGGCTCGGGCTAAACGAGTTTCACCATGTGCGATATCTGCTTTCAGTACAGTCTGCACTTGGTCTCCAGGCAAGGGAAGTTAATCTTCACCAGTTAATCTTCACCATGGAGGGACTTGGAATCCTTCCAAACACAAACAGGTCTTGTTTATCCATAACCTATATCTCCCCAGCAAGTCTGAAGCATCTAATTTTTTTAAATATAAACCTAACTTTGATGTATAAGGTCTACATTTAACTTTGTTATCCTTATAAGTTTCCTTCCTTATAATAAGAACCTAAGCCTGATTTCCAGCATACTATCCCATCATGGCTATGGGAGAATTTCCCTGAAGACTGCCCCTTAGACTTTCTGACTTCATGAACCTGTAATAAATTGGCAATTGGTTGTCCTGGAATTGTCATCTCTTTCAGTTCTCAGCATCCATCTTACTCTGTCATTCTGATAGAGTGAGATTTGTTTAGTCTCTTAAGAGGCCATAAGCAGGCCCAAATAAAGCCAACCACTTTGTGCTGAGGGTTGCTACCACTCCACTCACCAGGGGCAATGACAAGCAATATGATGACTATTAGTTTCTTTTGGGTGAGAAATCCAAATTTAAAAACCATCTTGAGATTCATTTTATAAATACTTCTGTGATGAAATTGTCTTAGCCCAAGAATTTTAGAAAACAGCCTGAGGAAAGGACTCAAGTGGCAAAATTTTATTTAAGTGATTAAAGCCAAGAGCAGAGAAAGTGACAGAAAAATAAAGGGGAGTAAGGGAAGATGGCATGCCACGTGATGGCCATGTGATGGCTACTGATTCTTCCCAACCCATGAAGTACGCCAGCAGGACAATCGACTGCCTGCTCAGCACCTAGGGATGCCCCACAGGTTTGGCAGGAGTTATCACATCTTTGGAAGGAGAAGAGGAAGAATTTATCTGCCTCACTCCCTCCTGTCTCACACTTTGTGTAAATTGCATTTCACCTTATGGGGAGCGAATTCCCTCCAGACCTCACAAAAAGACACAAGGAGAGTCAAAACAGATCTTGGGAAGTATAATGATTCCAAGTCTGGCATAGGTAAGAGGACAGCAAAGAAAGAAAGAGAATATTTGGGGACTCAAAAGAAAGATGGGGTCTTTTTCCAAAAGAGATCATTCATCGCTCTGAACATACACAAATCTCTTCATGAAATGTGGGTTCTTTTTTGTTCATAACAAACAATATGTAATAGAGACACAGTTTATATGGGACTTTATACATGGAAAAGCATGTTTGTAAGGCTAAAAGAAGGGAGAAGTCTTAGTGCTTTCAATGCTACATACTATAGATAGCATGCAGGTTAACTAAAGGGATGAGAAGTGAAGAGCTAGTTAACTAGAGGAAATTTTCTGGAATAAGATTTACCATGTTTTGTCCCACATGCTTTTTAAAGTAAAATTCTCACACAGTGCTTCTGTCTCTTTTACATCTTGGTCCATTTGCATCATACTCTGCAAGACCCAATTCTCCTTCATATTTTACCAACATGACTAGTCATAGTCCAGCCAATAGGTTCAGCAAATCCATACACTCCAACCTTATTATATATCTTCATCCACTTTGCAAATTGGCAGACCTACATAAACCAAACTTTGCTCTTTTGATAATTTAAGTAACATCAATTTGAAGCTGATGTAATGGTTCTAAGGACGAAGGTATCAATGAATGTCAGACTTGTGTAAAAAGTTTTAATAAGAATAAACTTTAAAAAAAGGGTAATGGGGAGAAACAATCATGTTTAAGAGAACATTATCTTCCCAATTTATGTAACTATAAATATTTAATTTCCATTCAAATCACACTTTTAATCCAGTAGCAAGTGACACTGAACACCATTTATATAAATTGAATTTATATTAAATTATCATAATGCCATTAATAGACAAATTGCTTCCCAATATATTAGGTACATAAAGACAACTACCTTCCATAAACAGATGATTCAGTGCTTCCTTTTAAATTTTCTCCACAAAATGGGCTTTATTAACATTTTGTATGTTCAGCATTTGAACTTTGCAACAAACTATATCCAGATGAATATCAAATACTAATAGAATATATTTTATGAACACAAGTGTAACATTCAAAATCATCTTGGATAGATGGCATACTATTCTTTGATTTTTATATCACTACTTTCTATGTACAAACACATAAACATTATGTCACTATAATAAGACCCAAAAGTTACAATAGACATTATGAAAAAGAAAAAAAGGCTCAAAAATGAAAGAATAATTGATGTGGGGGAAAATAAAAAAGATAGATGTGCACACACACACATGAGATAGTTAAGATAATTGCACTACTTAGTTCACTGAAAGGAATAATTAGTGTTTATATCTCTTGACCAATCTTACATGCCTATGTCTGGTAACCTGAGCAACTACTCTGAGGATAACAACACTCAGTATGGTAACCACCATTGATTTCCCTCCTATCACCTTGTTTGCAAATTCTGTATTATTTTTATGGCTTCTACTACTTTCTTTAAAATTAAACAAATAACCCCCATGATCCAGGAATTTTAGCTGTTTTTACAAAACATGCTATTTTGGGTCAATTAATTGCTTTTATTTTCGAAGAGCAGATTAAGATGAATTCAGCCTGTTAAGCTTATAGAAAGAATTATTTGTCAGCGTAATATTGTCAGCTAAGTAATATGGCTCCAGGAATAGATTTCTTTAGATTGTCTACATGATATCTGTATGAGGATTAGGGTAAAGAAGGTAGTGTGCATAATACTTGGTGCTCGATGCCATTTAGGACTTTCTCCCTCACCTTTACTGCCCTATGTAATAACGACTCAAGGAAAGACTTGGGATAATTAAGTTAAAGGAAATAGCTAGGTCTTCTCAAAGAAAGAACATTTTAAAGCTTTTGATATTTAGTATAGATTATTATTGTTGATTTACATGTGCAGCTCAAATGCTTTTATCTACATATATTTCTTTTTTTCTGTGATGAAAATTTTGAGTTGTTATAAAGAGCTCCTCCATATAAGTGTGATAAGTGTAATTGCTTCCTTCTTTCTTTTGAGCAGGTTTTGTTGTGGACACTAAATTGATTAAAAGCAAAGCATTACAGAAAATTTTTCTAAGGTATATGTTCATAACCATTCTGAGCTAAGAGACTTCTGCAATAATCTGATGGAGTTCATAGCATCTGTTAAAAAGATAATGTTGAAATAATACATAGTAAAGGTTCTGTTCTGTTTAGATGTCCCCTCCAAAGCTCATATAGACATAGGGGGTATTTTTCAGAAGTGATTGAATCAAGAGTGTGAGATTGATTTGTTTTACTTTGCTAAGATTAAGGGTGGGTGATTACTAAATCAGTCCAATGATTGGCTTCGCACCACCCTAACACAGAAGCATGGATACAATGTAAGGGACAGAAAGAGTCTTGTCTTGTTCCTTTCTTGCTTGGCTACCTTCTGCCCACCATGAAGTGTTTCTCCTTGGCAATGTATGTCTGCCATGCCACCTGGCTCAGTGCCAGTCAATTATGAACTTAATCCTCCACAAGCTATGAGTTAAGTAAACTTTTCCCCCTTTAATTCAGTTTGGAGTGTTGGGTATTTTGTCTGAGTAATGAGAAAGGAAACTAAGAATTTGGTTCCAGAGAAGTGAGGTCATTGTAACTGTACTTGGCCATGTTTGTGATTTCTGAGTCTTTGGAGCTGGATTTTGGGAAGAGGAAGAGTCAGAGATGCTGTCAGAAAAAAGTAGAGTTAAAATGCCTGAGGCTGTATTTGATGGGAGATCCTGGTCACAACTCAGAAGACCAGAAGGCTAATAGAAATTCTGTCAGTAATTACCAAGTTCAGGAGGTTTTTTCTGGGAAAGATGGTGTTGACTGTTGGACTTAATGTGTGTTATCCTTGGAAGAAAGTTTGTCTTTATTTTTCGCATGTCCACGGACTTTACCTGAGACTGAGATTAAGGAGATAGATTTGATGAATCTTGCAAAAGAAATTTCAAGGCAATCTAATTTTGAAGCAGGAGTATGACTTCTCTTGTGGGTCTTTGAGCCAGATTTATGTTGAAAATCAACAGCAAAGAGCCCAGAAGAATGATCCAAAATGTTCTCTTGGCTAGAAAGAAAGCTCCAGTAAAGCTGGGGCTTGAAGAGATGGAAGAGTGGACAAATTGGTCCCTGAAAATTGTCAAGGAAAAGTCAAGTATTTCAGAAGAAGAAAACAGAAAAGAGGCCAGCCAGATAGCTCAGTTAATTAAAGCACATACTTAGGCAGATGCAGGGGCTTGGGTTTTGATCCCTGGGCCTATCATGCCAGCCCCACTCCGAGGGTGTGCTGAGATGACAATTGAGACTGGGTGTGGTGGTACAAGCCTGTAATTCCAGTGTTTGGGAGGCTGTAAACAGGAAGATCACTACAAATCCAATCTATATAGTGAGACCCTGTAGCCCATGTAGATCCTGTACTAAATGCATAAAGAAAAGAGAAAAGATCACCTGAGAACATCACCTGAACCAGTAGGACGCCAGCCAGTGCAGGCTCAGAATTGCAAAGGTGAAAGAATTTTGCTTTGAGAAGAGACCCCTATATTATTTCTCAGAACAATGGTGACCTATCAAAATTGTTCTTGGGGATTTGGTCCATTGGAACTCAACTCCTAGGACAAGAGAGAAGGAAGCCTGGCTACTGCTTCAGCTGCCAGCAGATCTTGGAATCATCCACACAGTGTTGTCTTTGGGTGCATGCAGAATGCAAGAATTTTGGGGTCAGAAAGGCTTCCACACAGATTTTTAGGAGAAGGCCTGGGAGAGCAGGCAGTGTGGCCCTGGAAGGGAAGTGTGTGAAACTCTGTAAATCTGAAGGTGCATTAAAGACTCCAGAAGCTTAGAGAAATCTGGAGCATGGATCATCTGAGGAAATCTGCAAGAAGGGAGCAAAACAGGCCCAAGAGAATCCATGAGAGCTAAAGTCATCAGAAGTGCCATAGGGGTAGAGCTACCCAAACCCCTTGGAGTTCACATCTTGCCACAGATTGTCTTAGACACTGGATATAAACTTACAAGATGGAATTTGAACTTGTTTTACTCACATTCCTTTGTATCTCCTTTAAAACTTTTGGAACATAAATGGCAATCTCGTGCCACTAAATGTTGAAAGTGTTTAATTTTCTTTCATTTGTACAGGTGTTTGTGGCTATGCATTTGCACTAAATCTCAGAAGATACTTAGACTTTTCAGTAATGCTGAAACTATTAGACTTTCGTAACTGTTGGAATTAGACTAAATGGCTTTTGCATAAAGGCGTGTACATGAGTCTTTTAGGTCCCAGGGGTAGAATATTATGGTTTGTGTTTAGATGCCCCCCAAAACTTCATGCAGTCCTAGGTGGAGCTTTTCAGAAGTGGCTGGATCTAGAGCATGTGACTGATTCATGCTGCAATGCTGTGGTTAAGGGTGTTAGGATTAATGGCAGGTGATTGCTAAGTCAGCCCACGGATTGGCTTGGCACTGCTCTAACAGTGACCAGTCTGGATACAATCTAAGGAAATGAAAGAGGCGTCTGTTGTCCCTAGCACGCTTGCTTGCTTGGCTACTTTCTGGCTCTGTGAACTGTTTCTCCCCAGGGATGCCTGTCTGCCACATCGTCCTGCCTTGGATTGAAAATGCCACAAACCATGAGCTAGGTAAATCTCTCCTCTTTTAATTTGGGTGTCAGAGATTTTGTTTCAGCAATGAGAAAGAAGAAACACAGTATATAGAGATAAAAAAAAATATTGGTATAAACATAAAATATTTAATTATACATCTCTGTTCTATTAAATAACAATGTCAGTGAGCCCAGTAGGGTAGGGCTTAATAATCCCATTACTCTTGGAAGCTAAAGCAGGAAGATGATAAGTTTGTGACCAGTCTGGGAAACCTAGCTACTTGCCAAGACTCTGGATCAAAACAAAAAAGGAAGTGAAGGGCCGGCCCAGTAGCTCAGTGGATTAAAGCACCTGCAAGCAGGCCGAGGGGCTGGGAGTTCGATCCCTGGGCCTACCATGCCGGCCTTGTCCCCAGGCTGAAAGGGCAATTGAGACTGGGCATGGTGACGAGAGCCTGTAATCCCAGCTCTTGGGAGGCTTTAAACAGGCAGATCACTATGAGTCTGATCAAGTAGTGAGACCCTGAACATCCTGTAGACCCTTCCCTAAAAAATACAATAAAAAAGAAAGTGGAATTAAGATATATCTCAGTGTGAAAGCCCTGAGTTCAATACCCAGTAACACATGCCCAAACAGATAAACAAACAAGCAAAAAGATAAGACCTATAAGTAGGCTAATAAGTACCATAATTTTCAGAGATTAACAAAAGGTAGGTTTGGTGATATGTGCAACTTAGCTGTAACATGTCAGAAAATGTCTTGTGTCTACAGGTGGAAATCATAAGTACTATTAATCCTTCTGTAGTTGATTCCCATGATCATGCTTGAGAGCTACATTTCATTCATTTATTCAGATCTAAAAATGAAGTTAAGGCTGGGGAGATAGCTCAGCAGTCTAAGTGCCTGCCTGGCAAGCACAAAGATCCAGGTTCGATCTCTAGTGCAGCATGCCATGCTGTCGCCAGAACCCTAGGGGTATCGCAGAACTGGGTGTGGTGGCACACACCTGTAATCCCAGACTGGGGAGGCTGAGACAGAAGGATCACTATGTGTCTGCGCTGCACAGCAAAACTCTGTATGAAATAAATAAATAATTTAAAATAAAAATGAAGATAAGATAGCCGATCTAAAATGAGATGAAGGGGTTGATCAGCACATTTTAGAGCTACTACAAAAATAGTTGCGGTTTTAATTGACTCTGCTGTAGTTTGGTTTTCACCAATGCCATGAGTATATTGTGAGAGTTTACTAAAATACCTTCTGAAATCATCCATCAGGGTAGATTTGATGTGTGTGTGTGTGTGTGTGTGTGTGTGTGTGTGTGTGATATTTTGTGGTACTGGAGCCTGCATCCAGGGCCTTCACTTTGAACTTTATCCTCAAGCCTTGATTGTTTCTTTATTTAGAGACAGAATTTCACTAAGTTCTTTGCCTAGGTGGGGCTCCAACAATGGATTCTCCTGCCTCAGCTTCATAGAATGCTGAGATTATTAATATGTGCCACCACACCCAGCTTAGAAGTGATTTCTACTATTGTGCAAGAGATTCATCTATTAATTCTCTCTCTCACTCTCTTTTGTCAAGGGTAGTTTTTACTTCCAAAAAATACAATTTTCAGGTGGTAAATTCTTTAGGAAGTATATATTTAATATATAAACTCTGCTTTAGGAAAATCTTAGTACATGTATCACTTTGAGTACTGGATCAGCTCTGATTATTAAATACCGAGACAAAAATAAATAAATGCTACAAAATAAATGTCTTTTGATATGAACACAGATACAGCCACAAAATTATAGGTTTATCTAACATTATGATGCAAATTTTAATAACTGCAATTCAAACTGAAAGTGCTATCTGCCTTTTAAAATAAACATTATCTTCAAAGCCTCAATTTCCTAGTTTTTCCCAGGGTTGAACCCTAAGTAATTTGATTACATCTACAAACAATTTAATTTATATTTTTGAAAAAATCACCATCCCGCCAGCCAGTCTATTACCGTTACCCAGCCTCTGAGTCATGGAGACATATTTCATCTGAACCCAAATCCATCAAGTGAGCTCCATATGTCAGCTCAAGGAGCATTAACTTTAACTTTCCCATGGACAAGATATTCCATAAAATCAACCCTCCTAAGACAGTTTCACAGTTCTTGTTTTTAATATGAAACAGAAACGTTAATTTAAATGCATCTTGCAGAAGCTCAGTTTTATTGAATATGTGTAATATCGAATCCATATGGTTTTAGCCTAACATCTGCTCTGTTCGGATATGTGTGTCAGCAAGCATTACGCAAGGCTTGCCTTGGACTCCACAGAGAGTACTTAATTCTACTGGGTTATAGGCAGGGGAGAGCAGTCCCAGGACAGATGCAGAGAAAACCAAAGGGAAGGACATGAGGGTGCGGGGTGATGCCAAAGAGAGTTTCAAGAGCTTCAAAACATCACCTGAAGCCTGTAATCCCAGCACTTGGGAAGCTGAAAACAGGAGGATCACTAGGAGTCCCATGTGTGTAGTGAGACTCTGTAGCCCCTGTACTCCATCATAGCTCCATCACTCCTCTATCTTAAGTTTGTTTTGATTTCATAGGTTGCACTATTATAAAGGACAAAAATGCAAACCCTGAGATCCAGGAGGTCTGATACTCACAGATGGGTCTCGATGATCTCCTGCCTGCCATTAAAATCTCAAGCACAAGCATCTGACAAGACCACCTTGTGACTACGACCAGAAACAAAGGACCTTCCTAAGTACAGGCAGAAGGCACAGTATAACCCCAAATATTCCAAAGATCTGTTTCTTACTTGCAAAGAATGCTGAATCTTCAGTGGCTCCAGTGCTGGCTTCATTCTGTTCTTGGATTCTAGGTAAGAGGCAATGGAATTCAAAAGCTTCAGAGAACTGGCCCACCTCCCTGACAGCATCCAATCCAGAGCATAGTGACTTCCTGAAACCTCCCTGAATCATTAACATAGACTCGAGTCCTAACAGCTCTTTATAACATGTTGCCACTGAAGCACCCCGAGGTTCCCCATAATGTATGTCATCCTCTAATACAATGAGTAATAGAGAGGTGTCTAACCAAAAGTGTGTTGTGGCTGGCTTTAGTTGGCCAGCATACATATTACTTAAGATAACTGTTTACTTATTGGTTAATCTTAAGTTCCAGAAAGGTGAAAGGGGGCTAGGGAGACAGCTCAGTGATCTAAGCACCTGCCTGGCAATTGCAAGGACTCAGGTTCCATCCCCTCTACCACATGTTGTGCCAGCCCTGGACCCCCAGGAGCGCCATGCTGGTCCCCAAACCAGACATGATGGCACAAACCCCTGTATTCCTAGTGTTGGTGAAGCTGAGACAGGAGGATCACTACTAGTCCAAGCTGCATAGAAAGACCCTGTATTAAAAAAGATTAAAAAATATTTTTTTAAAAAAAAATGGAGGGAACTTCACTGTGCATATTTACTACCATATCTCTACTATGGAGAAAAGCCTGGCAGGGGTTCTGGGATCAATTCATTCTTGTAGACACATTGTAGCATCCCTTTATCTCTTCTTCCAATAGCTATGACCCAATAACACACCTTAAGTGACCCCCATGGACAACAACTTTTGGAGGGGTTACTAAAGGACATCTCATCTCTTTTGGATGAGTCCTATCCTAAGTCATGTACCTGTCACCATACCCCACAATCACAACTTAAAGGAGGAGAGGTGTATTTTGACTCACAATTTCAGGCCACAGTCAGCTGACACCAACACAGAACCAGGACTGCAGAGGCCCTGGCAGACCAAAAGCGGCTCAGGTCATTGTAGTGGTGAAGCAAGGTGCGAAGAAGGGATCCAGGGCGGGGGGGAGATACAGCACCCTCTTGCAGGCCAGGCTTCCAGTGCCCTCCCCTGCTGAGCAGACCCCACCCCTAACAGCACATTGAGCTATAGACTTTTCAGTGAATTAATACACTGTTGAGTACAGCATTCCATAGTCCAATCACCTTCCCAAAGCCCCACCTCTAAACACATGAAACTTTAGGAGCCGTTCTAGGCCGAAACCATTGAAGGCCCTTTGTAATGTAACTTTAGATTATGTAAATGAAAAACTGAGAACCTAGGGTGGATTTCCATCTTAGATAGACATCTACTTCAGAAATAACATGGGATCTTCACTTTTCTTCAGATGTTCATTAATAGGCAATAGAATAAAAAAAAAATATCAACTTTAAGCAAGTTTTTAAGGAAACAAATAATTAAACCAATAGGCGGAACAGGTACAATTAATGTCCCAGCTAAATCCAAAATAAAGTTACCGCATTCCACCATTAATCATAGCCTCCTTTCAAACAGGAACTACAAGGTTGTAATTATTCTGAGAGGACAAGTTTCAAACAGCTTCCGCTGCCAATATTGGCAATTGTGGTGATAGATGGCTTCATGATTCTGAAGGGCATGGAAGCATCAATAACGCTTTTCCCTTAGTCTGCTCCATTTTTGATGAAGTTTCATACTTCCTTCCAAGATCTTAATTTAGGCGTCAAGTCTGTCTGCAGAGAATTTTCTTGAAGATGCTTATTATCATGAGATACTTACTTGCGTCATATATATATATAATTCCAGAAGATCATCTCTCTCAATCACATCTCTCTGTTCTTAACCTTCTAAGCCACTCTTTACAAAAGGGAAATATGTGGCCTCTAGTCAATAGCAGTCTTTTTCCAAATTGAAAGTTCATTTAGCAGAGGAGGGATTTCTTTAAGAAAAAAAAGGCAACTAGAACTGAGAAGGCTGACAGGCCGAAGGACCAAGTTTCAGTGGCTTCGCTCCAGCTGCTGTCACTTTCCGGCTGCCCAAATCACACAGCCATTATGACACCACATTGTCCTTCATCCTTGAATGTGGATGATGAGTGTCAGGAAACAGCGGTACAAATAATTACAGCCATCAAGGACACTTGCAAGCTGTTTGAATTTTTCTCTTGGCACTAAAATCCTACTTGCTGACCAGAAGTCTTGGAAGGAGACTGAATGAAATTTCTTAGAAGCTCATTTATTTTCCATTTCCTTTGGGGGTCTGGAGTGTATGACTGGCATTCATGTGGAGAAAAGAAATGAACGTGCTTACTTTCGTGTACATTTCCGTTTCAAGTCTAAAGGCACCCCTATCTGATACACTCGCCATCTTCAATGCGGATGCAATTTCTTGGTTATTATTTGCGATTCCAGCTCCCTCGTTTCCATCACAGTAACTGCAAGCACATGGAAATCCGAGTTACATATTGCATGCAGTAACTAGGAGATGCTAGGCCAGAGAGTTTTTAGCGTTACCATTGTTGTCTTGGATTACACCATGAATGCCAGACCATCTGTCAGGGAAGGGCTGCCAAGAGTGGATATTTATCTGGCTTCTCTGTCAATTTAAGAGGACTTAGCAAGTTGGCCGCCTGCCAGCAGCTACAGAACCAACCTTCAGAGAGAAGACTGCTGAGGAAATGACTGAAATTGTACAATTTTCATCTCCCTTTTCACTTATCCAATTTCTCCACATCTGCACATAATGAAAAGGGAACTGACTCAACCCCCTCTGTACCTCCACACTCCCTCCCTCCATCTTCCTTGCCATCAGATTCTTCCATCAAAATCCCATCCATCCTCCAACTGAAACCACAATACAGACAGAAGCACAGCGTCACTTCTACCTTCTTGTTCATTGGGCAAGAGGGTTTATTAAGTATCTATTATAATAGTGTGCTGTTAGTGCCAGATACCTAATCAATCACCAGGAAGGCAATAATATCTGTAACTCACTTCTGTTAAATGCCTAGTTAAAAAAAATATTGCGAACAAGCAGAATAAAAAGGCAGAGATCTAATCAAATTTAGGTTGGGGAAAATGTTCAAGAGCAATATTTATTGAGTTTTCCAATGAGACCAAATCTTAGAGATATAAAGACCAGTCAGACACAAGAGATTAAAATCCAACTCAGTAGTCATACAAATCCCATTTCAATGTATAAGCAGTTCCTGGGGGGCAACTGCAGGTTAAACTTTTGAAGGAATGATTTGAACTAAGATGTGCATACATAATAACTGAATGATTGAACTTTATGTCTCTAACAAACATAAATAAAAAAGTAAATGTAAAGAACATAGTTCCATTTTAACTTGCAATATTCTCCTCGTATCTGTGGTTTCACTCTCTGTGGTTTCAGTTACTCTTGCTTAACTGTGGTCCAAAAATATTAAATAGAAAATTCCAGAAATAAACAATTCATGAGTATTAAATTGCATGCCATTCTGAGTATCATGATGAAATCTTGTGGTGCCCCACATTATCCCGTCCAGAACAAAAATCATCCCTCTGGCCACCATATCCAGGCCACATGCACTAACCAGCCCATCAGTCACTGATAGCCATGTCCATCATCAAATCATATGCTATTGCATGACAATTCCTATATCCATGCAACCCTTCATTTACTTCATAACAGCCCCAAATTACAAGAGCAACAATGCTAACAATTTTATTTCAGTAGTGTTGTAATTGTTCTATTATGATTTTTTCTCTTTTCCTGTGCCTAATTAATAAATTTATCACACTTTATCATAGGTATGTATGTCATTCAGGAAGAACCATTGTAAATAGGGTTTGATACTATCTTCATTTCAAGCATGGGCTGGAGTATTGAAATATAACCCCTCCCCCAGATAAAGGGAGACTTCTGTACTTTGATAGGCAGAGAATGAGTTATTTCTTAAAAATTTTATTCCAGGGAAAAACCTTTATTTGCAAAATAGTGCTATAAATAGAGAAGAGTGCCTTTGATATAAAGCATATATGTTGAAGGAAAATGAAAGACCAGAGACATCACATATGTTTTGGTCATGTTCCTAAACACAATATTTCCACTGAAAGCATGACACTTCTTCCTGGGAGTGTGATAATTACTTTGACAAAGAACTCAAGAAGAAACAGATCTCTGAGTGCAGGTCAGGAGCTACAAGAAACTGGACACCACGGAGACCACTGACTTGCAGGCCGAGCACTCTGGTGTTGGTCTTGTCCAGAGTCCAAAGGGCTCCTCAGATGATGGCAGACATGGCTTGTAGGAACATAGGTGCCTTGGACAAGTGATAGATGAGAATCTCATGAACCTGGGCTCTCTGATTTGACTGATGTTGGACTCTTTCAGGGAGTTTTTTAAATACAGTGATACCTCAGTTCTTTAACTCAATTCATCCCAAATTCATACTGGAACACTGAAAAGTCCAAGAAGTAAATACGTTTTTCCCATAAGAAATAATGGAAAACCAAAGAGTTGGTTCTGAGACCCCAAAATTACCCTTATAAATTCATTTTTCCCAGACCTTTAACAAGGTTCACAATGATTTCCTGGTTTCAATCCATGGAGAATCTGTTTTCCTCTCAGCTTTATTGCCAATACACTAAATTTCTCTGGAGCCACTGTTAGGATATTTTATGCCAATAAAGTAGGAATAAATAATGAAAATGTTTTAATGCAATGACATAAGTACTGTGTGCTGCCTAGGTGAGAGAGACATTTAGACCACAGAAGTGTCATCCCTTGAAGTCCACAGGGAGACGTGACAAGGGACTCACTCCTAACCTGTTCAAGTGTTTTCAAGTCAGATTTCTGGTGCAACGATCGACCAAAGTTATTAACACCAAGCAGAGACTGAGCGTGGTGGCACATGCCTGTAATTCCAGCTCTTGGGCGGCTGTACACAGGCAGATCACTGTGAGTCCAATCTAGTAGTGAGACCCTGAACACCCTGTAGACCCTTCCCTAAAATACAATAAATAAATAAATAAATACCAAGCAGCTTCTTTTTTTTTTTTTTAACTTCACTGTGTAAGTAGTGGAAAGCTTGAGGTATTACCGTAATAGTGTAAGGATTCTGATTTTATGGGTCTAAGATACAGCTTCAGTTTGGAGGTTTTTCAAAGATGTCCAGAAGTTTGAGAATCACTGCCCTAGAGCACAAAAGTGATTTAAGGCATAGTTCTGAGAACATTATACATAGGATATAGCACTAGCCAGAAACCCCAGTGCATCAAATTATGTGAAGAACTGAGACATTCCAACATGCAGTTGGGAAAATAGCATCCTGCGGAGGTCATCCAGGATCAGGGAGGGTGCTGTAACATACCGTACCGAGCAGGAGATGCTCACAAGAGGGGCGAAGGCAGCAGATGCCCAAGACCATGGGGCCAAGAGCTGAGATTGGAAAATCATTTACTCAGAAATGTGCAAAAGCAAGAAGAAGAACTTCAGAGAGGCCCTTGTAAATAAACACTCAGGCCCTCACTGGCAGCAACACAGGAAAGTTCTATACAGACTTAAGCATACAAATGGACTGCATAGGGACACCAGCAAATGAAATCAAACATCACCTGTTACCCATCACTAATGGCATTGCTTGACTAGTCATTAGCTTCTAAAGTCCTAAGCCATTTTTTCAATGTATTCAGCCAAATATACCTGAAGTACATGTGGCCAACATTCTAAAGCTCACAAAAAGTAATAGCAACAAAATGCCTATTACAGTTTGTGTCTAGTGTAACTCCCAAAGCCTCATGCAGTTATTGGGGCAGGCATCTAGAGTTTGTGATTTTTTTTTTTTTTTTTTGCAGAACCAGGGATTGAACCCAGGCCCTTGCACTTGCCAGGGAAGCGCTTATTCCACTAAGCCATCTCCCTGGTCCTTAGAGTTTGTGATTTATGCATGATCCAGCACTGGGATTCTGGGTGTGAGTGATACACTTGCCCTGGGGTGGATAGTCTGAATACAGTATAAAGAAGGGAGAGATGCTTGCTAGCTACCTCAGCTGCTGCTCCCCTATTTGCTCTTTGCTGTTTTCCACCACAATGAACTGCTGCCCTCTGCCGTGTGCCACTCTACCTTGGAGCCAGCTGAGTATGGACTGAAACCTCTACTAACTGTGAGCTAAATAAACCTTTCCT